>JAZHYW010000981.1:0-102777 GCA_037355805.1 Ixodes ricinus
GGAAAGGCCGCCGTGGTTGTTGGGTTGGCGACGTCAGCTGCTCCAGAGCGCGGCGCCCCCTTGCACGCACTCACAAACTTGGCTCTCTCGGCGTCTTGAGCTCCAGCTCCCTCGTTAACCTTCCCGTTTCGAGCATGCGGTTCGTGACGATTAACGTCTACGGCATCGCTCGCTCCGTCGAAATCTTCGACACTGACCGCAGCAGCGATGAGAGAGATTCTTTTTTTACATATTTCTGCAATTTGAATGGGCAATGGGATCTACGCTTTAAACTACTTTTCTTCTATTTTTTCTTTTTTAGTATGTCCACTTTTAATTTGGGCTCACTGTTTTTTGACGTTGAGGTTCTCTAAGGAAAGTCGAGCTTTGTGTACCGATAGGGAAAGTGCTAGTCAGTTTCTCAATGTTGTTTAATACGTTCTACCCATTTCTCCTGACACGCAGTCCTCTTGTATTTTCACTAACTATTTTACTTCCTGACTCTTCAGTGTATATTTTTCCATCGCCAATGCCGCTGCCTCTGTGGGGTGACCGCGGGGACCATATCAAGCTGATTTATCAGCTTTTTTTCTTTGGCCACCCTCCTCATTTTTCGTTGAATGGGAAAATAAGCTATTGATTTGATTGTTATTGAGTGATGTTGGAAGCGGGTCGTTTTGACTGCGACCCGCTGGCGTCGCGGACGCAGTCAAGCGGTTCCTATGCCTGCAGCTAACGAGTATCTCTCGTGGTTTGTTCATGCGTCTCGATGGTCCGCCTTTCTGACGTCCGAACCGCCTGATCTAACTGTACCCGAAATCCAGCCGACCCTATAATATACACTCGCATTTTGACCTCCCCTTCCCCACCCATACCCACACACACACACCAAAACAAATATTATTTCTGGCTATTACTGCTAGGGGACTTTACGTTATAAGTTATAAAATCGTTAGTCGCTGCAAACCCGCTAATGAACGCGGCTTTTCGTAACTAATCCCGGATTAGCAAAGTAGTTCACCTAAAGTACAGGGCAAAAAAGCTTCGAAATTTGAGGTGCGAGGCTGGAAAAAGAGTTTAAACAAAAAATAGGCGTGCATGGAAAGCTCGTGAGAAGCTTACAAGAATAGACGGGAAGCACCTGAACTAAATATTTTTGTTGCTTGCCGGTTTCTTTTTTGTCATCAACAAACGCTAATCTTTCAAGATTAAAACATCAAGGTACCTGTGAGAAAACGTGTGCTGCGCGTCCGGCAGTGCTACTTCGGCTGCCATGGTGAACCTTATGGGCTTCTTCTCTGCGGCAGATTTCTATGAACCTAGATACGGTTTAATCAACAAAAATGAAAAAAAAGATACATGTACGGTTAAAGTAGTTTGCGGAGCTGTACGAGACTCAGCGTAGTGACATTAGGACAAACAAAGCGTGCCACGAAAATTAAACTCGGAAAGAATATTTGCTTGCTCCGTGAGGTTACATCTGCCCATACGACGTTCTATATCTATACGCGCCGTTACATCTGTCATGACGTTAGGTGTGCTCGTGACGTAGCATCTCGTCAGTAACGTACATCGCTTTTTCAGAATCGCCCTCGAGCCCAAAAGAAAACACCTTGCATTAAAATCAGCTCAGTTCACTCCGTGCCGACAAAGCGGACTCCCGGACGTCTTAACCTTCACTTTTATTTGACGGAAAGTGGAAAGCGTACATACGTGGTTGGCAGAAAGGCAGTCTTGTACGCGTCACTCGAGAAAACCAATCGATTACAATTATGACTACTTTTGAAAAAAAGTATTCAAATAGATTACTTGATTACTCGAGACACAACAGTAATTGGCCTTTACTCGAAAAAGTGACCGTTAGTTCTCCGATTGCACCGGATCTTCGGAACGACTGTAGAGAGTTTTAGGAACCCGTTTCTGCAAGTCCGATACTGTACGATGGGCCCTCCGGTACAAACTGCGCATGCGCGAGTCTTTTGCCGTAGCGCATGCGCAGTTCGAACCGGAGGGCCCATCGTACACCGTATCGGATGCACAAAAACGGTTCCCTAAAAGTCCCTAGTGCTTCCTGCCGTTTTTAAAATGGGTTTGTTGTACTGTTTTTATTGGATTAGAATCACCGATGTCCGAGCTACTTCTCTACTTAGTTCACCGATTTCGGTAGACCGTCCTCCTGTCGGAGATTTGGTTCTAGGATTCCTTGGATCTTTTACGAACAATGGGCGCCATTAGAAACGGGAGGAAAAAAGTAACGGTTACAGGTAATCAATCTCAGTACTTCAAAAAATATCAGATCACTGTTGCGATTACTTGTTAATACATGTAATAAAATCATTACCAAAGTACTCCACAACGTAATCTATTGCAAGTAATTTTATTACTTGCGATAAGTACCGTGGAAGTCTGCGAAAAACGTCTCAAAACCCGTATCTGCGGGACTGCATGCGGGCCAAACCTCCTGCGGACAAATAGGCAACAACGAAAACACAGATAAACAGGCACGAATAAATGTAGGCGAAAAGAGATGGCATCGAGATTAAAAATTGCCGAGTCACACGACACGCTCCGACTGAAGCCAAGAGCTAAAAAAAAAGGGTTCCCAGGTCGAAAGTGGTTCCCAGCCTCGGCACTCCTGACTCACGGGACGGCAGACAGTGTGTACCCGCATTAGGAACGCACCGGCAACTGGGCTTCCGCTGGCTGCTTTCTCTCTTCAAGGGGAAACTCAAAGCCGCTACTGCCGCCTAACCTCGTCTGGACCGCAGCCACCGCCCCCTGTCAAGCTCAGCTGGCGTGTCGCACCAGAGGGACCGTTTCGGAGGAAAAAGCTGCTGCAAGTCCACGTACTCCGTTTCCCCTCACGGCAAACCGCAGCCAATCCGATTCCGTGTGAGTGTCACGTGCCCTTCGGGAAAGTCGCGGCAACGCGCAGGGAGCCCTGTCACGTGACACCGTTCGCAGCTCTGGATTGGCCAGCACGGCCCGTAGCGCCCGCTCCGGCCCATCGTAAAGTTGAAACGGGCCACGGCAAAGAAGGCGGAGACTGTGGCAGTAAAAACGAACAAACACGGCGTCTGTGCCTGTGCTTCGTTCAGTGTATGTCTCTGTGTTTTTACCTTTTTGATCTCCGGATCAATTTGTTGTGGTACCTTTTCGCGCGCTTGGAGCAGGCTTGCTTCTGCAAACTCCCTGCCCACCAGTTCCAAGCTTCCTTTCATAAACCAAGATGAAGCGTGGTACACCTCGCTTCCGCTATTTAGATCGCACGGACAGGTGGCCTGTGCTTGTGGACTTCCCTCGCGATTTGGCAGTAGTTCGTTTGTTCATTCTTACATTATTCAGTTTAAGAATTCTGCGCAAAATTGAGAGAGGCACCGGCAAAAATTTGTTGGATTCCTCAAGAAAGCGTCTGGTTAAAACGTATTGAAAATTTTTCTTGCGCGATGGCTCGAACAAACAAAACGTTTTGTTAACTTAATCCCGTGCTTGCATCTGTGACTGTCCTTGACATAAGTTTGACAATGAGATACACGTAACGTGACAGACATTAATTGATGATTTTATCAGATGACGCATACATCTTCTAGACTATGAGTTCTTTTTATCCGGTCATGGGGGTTTTGTAATGCCTTGCCAGACAGCTGTTTAATAAAAAACAAAAGTCGCGAAACAAATTTAAAAAAACGTCGGCTCTATACAGCGAACGATTTCGAAAACCTTAAAGGTATGCTGAACCGAAATTTGGAGCTCACAAAAGAAGCTGGAGAGATAGGCGACACAATCCAAAACCCAAAAACATCAATCATGCAGCGATATCTCTAATGGATGGCCGTATTTTTGGAAAAGAAGTGCGCAATTGAACACGGCCGACGAGGCCGACGAGACATGTGACGTCGTGATTATCATTCCTTTCCTCTTCATTTCGTCTTCTCAAACAGGTAAACCAAAGTGAGGAGGAGAAATGCAAGGACGCTTACCCTCATTCTCAACTATTCCTGGAGAATCGTGACGTCACATTTCTCACTTGATGGCGCCCTTCTTTTTCAAAAATATGACCATCCGCTTGAGATATCGATGTATCAGTGATATTTTGGAGTTCGTTGCATCCCGTTGAACGCTTCTGCAGCCTTATTTTGCGACATCCCAATTTCGGTTCAGCATCCCTTTAAAGAGTAACTCCGGTCTATGTCAAACCGAAATAAATGACTGACATCGATTCACGGAGACTAAACACGAGCAATGCCAATAAAATACGCTAATGGAAACCACGGTCCACTTTACACCTGATATAAAAAATGTTACCACCAGCTTCTCAGCGGTCGATCAGCAGGTTGGCTGTTTGTCGAGCAACCTAGTGCTCCGAAGTCATGTTCTTTTGGCGGGCTATGGTTGGTTGTGGGGGCAGAGGTCTGCCCAGGCTTTTTTGGTATGAGTTTTGGCGGGATATTTGTCGGGGGTCGCGCTGTGCGTCGGCAGGCGATGGTGAATACGCGACGGAAGAAGAATGCGAAGCGTAAAGTAAAAGGAGGACCTGAATCCGATGTAGAATGTGAGGGGTGTGGTTGAGGGTGCTCCATGATCAAGACGGAGTTCGAAAGTGTAGCAGAAGCCGAGGGGAGCAGCTTTACATGCCGGAGTTGCGAGTAGGTAGAAGATAGTTTTAGAAGAATAGGAGGGGAATGGTCGGCTACGGTTGAGGAGTTGAAGCGTGAGATACGGGCAGAGCGGGAGAAGTGGGTTCAGCTCGAGTCGCAGGTCGGAGATCTGATGAAGAGGGCCGAAGCGGATGGGGAGGAAATGACCAGGGAATGGGAAAGTAAGGTAGAGAGCTTAGACAAGAATGGGAGCAGCCAGCCGAGCTAGAGCGAAAGGTAGAGGAGCTTAGACAGGCGGAAGAGTGGAAGGCGGAGTTGGAGGGGACTGAGAAGAGGTGTGAGGATATGGTGCAGCAACTGACAGGCGTAGTTAACAAGGAAAAGGAGGAGGTAGCAGAGAAGACGGCGGTAGGGGTGGCAGACCCAGGGGGACAGTTCACTGGTGACAAGGTGGTTGTCAGTATAAGAAAGGAGGTTACACAGCTGTATAGTGCTGCAGTACAGCAGGGTCCGAAGAAGCTAGCCGAGGTTGAGGCAGACAATGCACAGATAGGTGGAGGGGGTGAAGACAGGCAGTCGGGTGTTAAGAGGGTGCTGGTTGTAGGAGACTCGAACATAGCAAGGGTTAAGGAGGGGCTGCTGGACAGGGTGAAAGGGAATGGGAGGGTAAACATAGTGGCCCAGTCACGAAAGTGCATGGTAGACGCTTATGGCCAAAGCGAAGGAGGAGGTGTGGGAAAACAGGAAGGGAGAGAACCTAGTGGTAGTACATGCAGGACTAAATCATGTGTTAAAGGAACGGAGCCAGAACCTCAGCAGGCAGGCAGATAGAGTTGGGGTCACGTAAGCTGAGGGAGGTCTCTGAGACGGTGCATATGCGAAAATGCATCATCCCAGAGGTCTGGAGACAGTCTTTGCAGATATAAGCGGGTGGGGGAAGCTAACCGGGTGATAAGGAGATGAGCCGACGACCTGATTACGGACTAATGGAAGTAAACAGGGAGGTGTACGAGGCTCTCTCCGACCCTTTACGTGGGTCGTCCACTACAGTGAAACCACTGGTCGCACGGTAGGCGTTAGGATTGGATGTCACATCGTATATTTTTTGAGGGTCCCGGAGCCCTAAGGGCTCCGGTGTGAATGAGGGCCAACATGGAGATCCCGGGGGGGGGGGGGGTGAGGAACCCTCGCAGGAATAGGAAAAAGAAACAGCTTAACATTGGGTTCATAAACATGCAGGGGGACAGGAACGGAATAAAGTGGGAGGAGATCGAGGAGCAATTCGAAAGCGAAAACTTTGCAGTGTATGGATTAGCAGAAGCACATCTGAGGGATATGGAAGAACCAGCATACATACCAGGATATCAATGGATGGGATGCAACTGGGCCAATGGGGTACGCAAGGTAAGGGGATCAGGGGTGTTAGTGAAGGGTCAGGAATGGGAAAGGGAACGGGAGGGGCTGCAGGGAACACATGCGGATCAAAGGCAATATCTGGGGGTTTAGACGAAATCCTGGGTTTTGTGTATCTAAAAACAATGTGTGATGCAAGGGAGGAAAACGCAGAACACTTAACTTGTATATCAGAATATGTTAAGGAAATCGGCACTAACAAGGAAATAATTATCTTTGGGGACTTGAATGCGCATTTGGAAGCCTGATGGACATACGGATACAACAGGGAGAATGTTAGATGAGTTCTGCGAAGCTCTTGATCTGGTATTGGTTAACGCTCAGGTAAAATGTGACGGAAAAATAACATGGGAAAGAAAGAACTCGCACTCGACTATTGAATACTGTTTAATGTCGCGGAAGATGTACAACAGATTATAATGTACCAAAATAGATGAGAAAGACACAAAAAGTCTGGGGAGCGACCATAAGAGAATAAGGATCAGATTTGGCACAGCAAAACCAGAAAAGCAAAATAAAACAACAAGAGGGTAGAAATAACTGAAATGATAAACAAGTACGGGAGGTATCTAAGCGAATCGAGCACATAGTATCCAAGCAACCGGAAAGAAATTGGACATATGAAGACTCAGTGGAGTTAGACAAACATCGAATCAAACAAGAGGGGAAGAAATCTAAAACGCAAGCTCAAAAGCTGGTGGGATAAAGAGATTAAAGCAGCAATACCGAGACGCGAAGCGGCGTCTAGAGAACACAGATGAGCAAAGAAAAAGAGGGGCCACACTAGCCGAAGTAGCATCAAAATCGGAGGACTTTCAGGAAAGAAAGCGGGAAACATCAGCATTAATACAGGCCATAATTGGCAGGGCAGGGGTCCAGTGGATGATAGAGATAAGCCAGAAATATAGGAATGCAGCAAAAGCTTCTCGGAACACATAAGTGCACGGGGAATAAAGATTGAGGAGTATTAGCAGACACTAACCACACAGCAAGGGGCAAAGGTAGAGGGGGAAGAGGCAAGATAATATATTAGACTTACAATCGAAGCAGCATTTTCGGAATTAGAATTAGATCAGGCCGTAGGGGATGGTTCGGTCTACACTTCACAAGAGGATCATAGTGAAGAAGAGGAAATGACCACCGGGGAATCAGAAAAAGCAAAAGGAAAGGTTCCGGCTGGCTCTATAGTCCTAGTCAAAAGTTCTATGCAAAACAAGCAGACTGAAACTAAGGCAGGTTACTGACCAGTGACCGGAAATTGAGCAGGATGAGATTATAATATAATGGCAAGGAGACAAAGACAGTATCAAATCATACCAACCAATCACAGTAACTTCAGTAATATACAAACTAGAAATGCAAATTGTAAAAAGAAGAATGGAAGAATGGGCAGAGATAATGCAGATGCTGGGGAGCTTCAAAACGGTTCCAGGAGGGATAGACGACTAAATGATAACTTATACGTAATCACTAAGTGCATAGAGATAGCAATGACAAGTCAAAGGCCATTATGGGTAGCATTTTTGGACACCAAAGAGGCATATGACAATGTGAATCAGGAAAAACTCTGGGACCAACTGAAGGGATATGGGCTAGAGGGAACTATGGTAAAGTTTCTAGAAAGGGTTTATACGGAGAATAGTGTGGTTAGCAACATTGGAAGCCGAATCTACAAGACCAGTAGCAATAAAGAGAACTTAGACAGGGCAGCCGATTGCCTCCCCTTCTCTTTATGATATACCGATCAGTGATATGGAAAAAAAGATTAAAGCAGTGAAACCTAATGTTTTGACCTGGTTTACATGGAGAAAGAGACATAAAATCAAATCAAGTATTGCCAGGGTTAATGTACGCAGACGACATTGTACTCGTATTAGAAAATCGTGAGACAATAGCAGGAACTGATTAAGGATTTTCTGCAGAGAAGGAGACAGTTTAGGCCTAAATTTCAGTAGGGACCAGTCGGGAATAATAGTTTTCAACAACAAGAAGGGAAGCCCCTGGAGACATCGGACACAGTGATAGAACACGTAGAAAAGTAAAAATACCTGGGGGAATGGTTAAGTGAGGGAAGAAAGTATCTAAAAGAACATCAAGATATTGTAATAAAGAAGGGGAAACGAGATTCAGCTATTGTGAAACAAATTTCACTCTGGAACTATTATAGATATGAAATCGTTAGGCGTGTATGGAAGGGAGTCATGGTGTCAGGACTGTCATTTTGGCAATGCGGTATTGTGTATAAGGTCAGAATCCAGGCAGGTTTAGAGATACATCAAAGGAGTGTAGATAGGATATGAGCATGCGGCCACATGGGAATACACCAAATGAGGGGAGTACAGGAGGATATGGCCCGCAGTGTTGTACGGAACGACGTTCCAAGGAACAACGTTCCTGAACGCGTTCCTTTTAGGAGGAACGAAGGAACGCCGCCGTTCCATTTACATCGCTGGAACTGGAACGGGAACTCGTTACATTTTACTGGAACGGAAAGAGTAACGGCGTTCCTTTTTTCGTTCAGTGGGGTAATTTTTATTTTATTTGTAACAGGGAAATTTTAAAAAGTATAAAAACTATATCTTCACGAACACATTGTTTTAACATCGGCACCTCTTGGCTACTTATCTTAGGGCTTATTTTGTGTGGTCCTCAGCTTGGTGACAGTCGGGTGCCGGATAGCTGATGGACATTGATTATTTTTTGAGTGCCGAGACTGCGGTACAAAAAGCAAACCTTGTAGTCGCAAGAAAAGACACCAGAACGAGGACGTTTCAAACTCAGCTACTTTCTTTGCCCTCCTCCCCCCCCCCTTCACGAATCCTCATACCCACAGAAATCTCAAAGTCAGACTAAAGACATTTCTCAACTTCCATAAAGAGACCTACAGTTACAACAAATTCACAGGCTACCAGACATCGAACGCACCCTTGTACCCTGAACGTTGGTCACTTAAAAAGATGCACAAAAATTAACTTTGATTCCTTCTCCCTTGTCCTCGCCTTCAAACTGAACAACGAGATCCAACCTTCTCGAAGAAGAAGTGGTAGTTTCCAAGACTGACTTTCCAAAAGCCCTACCTCCTTCACTTGCTCGTCTTTCGGACAGCAACATCGAGAAACAACTGTTGTTAAGTTTTAACAAGTGACTTTGTTAGATTGAAACGTGCGAAATTGTTTTAAAACGCTCGTGCCATGTGGTGTGGCAATACATTTGGCTCGTCTCAATCGTTCATCACAATTATGAATATGGTTAAAGCTGAGATTTTTAAACTTCAATATATCAGCAATAATACCTCGATTCCCTTGTTTTCTTCTTCTGGTGCCCTTCCATCACGGCATATAAATTTGTATGTACCCATTTGATGTGATAGATAAGAAAAAGCTTTGCTTGATCTAACTAAATAAATATGGTAATCAGCAAAATGCAAAAGTAACGTATATGCTAACGATGCGTTCCATTTTTTAACTGTAACGGGAACGAGTTCCTTTTACACGCGATGGAACTGTAACGGGACACGTTCCAAAACTAGAAGGAACGAGAACGAACTTTCGTTCCATTTTTGAGGAACGTGTACAACACTGGATCTGGGTTAGGCATCTTCCGAGAGTAGAAAATGCATCAGTTAAGTAAAATTTGAACAGACTAGTTGAAGTGAGTATACACGGTGAGCAGGAAAAGTGTACAAGTACCTATATTAAAGTCTAAAAGCACTAAGTGGACAAACCGAACCCGCAATTTGAGATCCAAATACATTCAACAAGATGGGACCGATCAGAGCATTTCAGTAGAAAAGGGAGTAAAGGAAGCTGAGAGGAAATTGGGTGAAGAGAGAATGCAGGAAAATCAGCTTTAACAATATACAGGGCACAAAAACAAGAAATAAAGAAGGAACAGCTGTATGATAATTCATTAAGGTGCTCATTGCTGTTTGAAGCTAGAAGAGAGGTCGTAAGAACGAAAACATAAAGGGTGAAGTTCCAGGAAATAGACACTCTGTGCGACATTTGCCAAACGCGAAAAGGTAACTATAGAATATGCAATTTTAAGGTGGACGGGCTTCGTCCCACCCTCTTGGAAGGGGGGGATGACTATGGATTTGGATGGGATACTATGATTCGCAGACGGATGGACGAATGGATAGGGAAAGAATTGCGGTAACTAAGAGTAGATTAGAAGATTGGTGGAAAAGATCTAGGGAGGGGTAAAAATACAGGTAAAAGATAAGCAATGGAAACACTTTAATGGGGGAGGGTTGTGTTAGTACAAAATGTATACAAATTTTTAAAAAAAGAAGGGATGACTGAAATGTTAGGCTAGGTGGCGCAAGCTGCCGCCCGTTACAAAGGGTATAGTCATTACCATCCATCCGTCCATCCATCCGTTCGTACTCAATGAGGTTATTTGTTCGTACCGCCACATCTTTCACCGCGCTTTTACGCTTCGTTTTCAGCCGCCCCAGCAGCACGATTTCTGCGTGCTCTGTTCTTAGTTGCCGTCGTTCTGTAAGTGCTCCTCAGCGACCACGCACGAAGATTCTTGACTCCCTGCTCGCTCAAGCGTGTCGTTGTGTCAAAGTGCAAGGAGCCCAGGGCCGGTTTGCTCATCTTGCGGCCGGCTGCGCAGAGGGTTTATGTCACGTGGCCAGCTCCATGGGGACAAGGAAGTACCTAGCTAGGCGTAAGTACCTAGCTCAGTTGTGCAATGCTTAGCACGCCTTACTGTGCTGTGGGTTGCGCAAACAACCCACAACACAGTGAACACGTTGCGCAACTCGGACATTCGTTTTCACCAGTTCCATAGAAACACGACACTGAGAAAGGTGTGGGTCGACGCCGTTCGTCGAAGAGATTTCGAAAGGCCGCGGACCCCGAAACCTTTACTGTCGGTCGTATTTGAATTCGTACCTGCTCAGCGCGAGCTTATACGATAAGCTTCAACAGCGCTTCTGCAACGTGCATTGCACACCACCAAGATTGTAATTATTCTCCGGAAGATAAGTATGAGCTCGTTCTGAGACTGCGCTGCAAACACCGCGAGGTCAGTAACGGCGCTCTGTGAATGTAGCACCTATATTTATCGCGGCGAACTCGCTTTTCGGCCGGCAATGTGTCTTAACATTTGCAACATAAGTTTTATATCTACGAAGCAAAGTTGTAAAACAACCAAAGCATCTTACCTGAATTATCGGAACTCCTTTTGGCCAGTCGCACGTTTTGGCGTACCGCGGTACGAGCTTGCCGTCACCTGATGGTCATGGAGCTCATCGCTAGGCTTGCCATGTTCTCAAGCCGGCAACTTTGGTTTCGCTGAAGACCATCCGAACCAAAACTTTGAGACAAGGTATCTACGAAACTCAAGAGATACCAAAAAATAAATTACATATCTTAATTCAGGGACGCTTCCTGCAGTAAAAGCAATCGTAACCCTAAAATCGAGATAGAGAAAAAAAGTACCAGAGTAAGCCTTTAAAAGGGAACTCCGCTTTATGTTATTTTTGAAACAATTCAGTCCTCTTTAGCATCACCTACCGAGACCACACGTCAAATATTGCGACCTAGTTCAGTTTAAACGTTTCTTAAACGGTCCGGCAAACTTTGCAACGCACGCGCCAAGTTGCCGAAATCGGTTGACTCGAGCGTGTGAATTGAGTGGCAACCAACAACGCAGTCAAGGCTTTGGTGTGGGCGTAGCCAACATTGAGCTAAACGTGATCACCATTGCCCTTTTTGTTTGTTTTTACTTCGCCGGGCGAGCGTCACAGGTGACGTCAGCAACGTTTCCTCTGGGCGCTCAGCGGTGTTTACGTGACTGACACGCACCTGCGCGGCGCGCTGTTGTGAGCCGTCCGGCCTGTCCCGCCATTACCGTCATCTACCGCGTCACGGCCGCCGTCGTCGTGTCACCGTGGTGATCCTTGTCTCTCGAAGTTTCGTGCACACTACGTGCGCAGACTGATGCCGCGGTTGCGCAGACGTCGTCGAATGTCGTAGACGCCAGAACGTGGTGAACAGTGCGGTGCAGACGAGACTTGCGCCTAGCACACGCCCGCCCCAATCCCGCCCGTCGTAGCGTAGAGGATCACGTGACATCTCGTACCACGTGATGCCCATGTTTTTAACGGCCCGGGGCCAATGTTGCCAGACGGAACCGAAGTTTCGGTTTCGATTTCTCCTCATGCTTAAGGTGAGATTTAACAGCATATATTCCAGTTTTCGAAAAGCGATATGACGTAGTGTCTTTTATTTAGTGCGTTTTAAGGCGAAAAATACCACTGTCCCAATATTTTTGGAATTAAGAGGAGTTGCCTCTTTAACAACCGCACTGAGCAGGCGTGAAATGATTCCTTGGTGTCTGTGGGGGAACGCGTATATGCGGCTAATTGGTGTGCGACAGCTGTGTATTGAAACAAGGGAGTAATATGCGTCTTAACAATAGACAAAATAAACATTTAAAAAAAAATGTTAGTGCGAAAATGATGCCATCAGTGGAGAATTCACGAGCCGTCAGCTCTGACAGGGGGCCTTTACCTTTGTTTCACGAGCATTAGAAAGGCTTTCAGAGCTAAAGCCTCCGCAGAATCGACATAATCAAATTGTGGGGATCCACGTGACAAACCAGCGACGGGCGTCTGGCACACCCAGCGGTGGATCGAGGACTAATTTTGGACCGCGTATTCTGTAAAAACCTTAGACTTAAATTGACCTTGAAAAAAATTTGTGCTGGGATAAATTATTTTAGATTGAAATTTGAGCTATCACAAATCATTTATTAAAAAAATGATATAGGAAGGTAGAACATCAAGAGCAGGTTTTCGGTACGAAAATTTGAAAATGTAGCGGACTATTTGTTTATCTTATATCCTTGGAAAGCTCTCCGCCTTTTCAGTCTGCATCACGCGGTCACCCATATGATGTAAGCCGAACCCATCTCGCGCATTGGACGCGAGGAGTGCGTCACTCGGTCGTTTGCATTCGTCGAAGAATCAATCCGTCGACGAATATCAAGATTCACGTTGGTGGCCTCGACGGCACTTATCATCACTCACGAATGACATGTTCCACGGTGCGCTTAAAACGCACGTTAATAAAAACGTGGAGTCATCGCATTCGGTGCACAAGCACGACGCGACCGCGTAATTTCTCATCTCCCCTTTGAGTTGAGGATTAAAGCTAAAAAAGGAAGAAGTCGGAAAATCATTTCAATTTAATAAGGGTAATAAGGGCTCTCAAATCCCCGGGAAAAACCGGGGTATTGGGTATGCTCGCGGACGATTAAAAGTATGCACCCACACGTGGCGCTGACGTCACTCCGATGCGGTGGCGCTGCTGTTGGCAGGGCGCATGCGCAGAAGGTCGACTTGACGCGAATCCGGTTTCTGCGCATCGCGAAGTGCTCACACCTCGTGCGGAAAGTGCGCCTCTGCCCACACCTCCTGAGGGCGTGTTTGTAAATAGCGCTTTGGCATTTACCTTTTTATTTTTTATTTCCGAGTTTGATTTTTTAGTAGGTGTGGCTGAGTAAGCAAAACATTTTCAGCGCAAAACATAATGTTAGTTTAAAAACTCGAAATTGCCATAAGAAATGAATGACAGAGTCGGTAAAAACTAGCACTTGATTGGAGGATCATCTTCGAGGGGACGAAGAACAAGGAAACATATACTTTCCGTGTACAAAAGCGAAATTTCAGTAACATTTATACTCGTATTCACCTCTAGAGCAGGTTATTAAAAAGAAAATAGTATGGTCCATGCGGAACGTTACTAATATTCGCCCTTCTGTGTTGAATGAAGATATATCTTAGGTTCATTTTATGTTATTTTGATTAAAAGTACACGTTTCCAAAGCCAACATTATTGCGTTTTACATTGGCGATCAAATCTTGTTAAAACTACTTCACTCAAGGACAAAAAGAATATATATATATATATATATATATATATATATATATATATATATATATATATATATATATATATATATATATATATTGTGCAAACCATTTTTTTTTTAGATGTGACCACGAGTGTGGATTTACTCCGAGTTGTTTTAGGATATTGATTTTGAGAGCTGATATATTTGCAGATTCTCTTATAACAGCCGGACCATGGAAAGAAAATCTGCACTCGCAAACTGATACCGAGCACAATCTATACTCTGTTTCCACCTTCCAAGCGCGAGCTCCTTGCTCTAGGGCCCAGCTCGGCGAGCACAAGCTCATCGTGCGTTAAGAGCAGCTCCCAACGCTCTGAGCTCACGCTTCTAGCCTTCTCTGCGGTACAACATAAAGGTGAAAGGGTATAGGCAGAGACATAAAATGGCTACTCCAAGTTTTTTTCGATGGAAATTTGGAAGACGAACCAAGAACCAAAAGCGAGAATAAAGACTATGTCGCTATTCTATTCTACAGATATGTAATCCTAACCAGATCTATAAGACAAAGGCTAAGAAGGAAGGAGGGCATAGAAACGGCAATCCACACACAAAACATGTTCCCCGTGTTTCTCATATCTTCTCTTTTTTTTTTCATTTTTGTACAAGCCTGTCACTTGTTTGTTGCCATCCAAGCACGAGCCTTTAATCCCTGGGATTTCGCGCTTCGGAAGACGCAAAGACCGCCCTGTTTGTCCCCTACCTCGTACAACAAATTGCGTTCGTAATCCTGCCTCGACGGAGCTAAGCCTAATGCCAATAGAATGAAGGACACACCAAAGCGTCGCCAAAGAAAAAAATATGTGAAGAGGCCCTATTCATCGTTTAAAAAATACAAAGAAACAATCGCTTTTGAATAACTTGCGAATGTAATAAGAATAAGAACGATGATTACAAGAAAAAATAAACTGCATTTGTGCTTGGTATACCTCGCGTAATTATTGCCTCGTTTCAGTTCCTGCATGCAGTTTTATGGTAATTGAGTGAAGAATTAATACCATGGTAGTGATTAATTTATTATTGCGTGAACTAATTTCCACTTCTTTTGCTTTTTATTATGTTTGTTAACATAGCCCTCGTTATACTGACAAAGCCTGGCAGTTTGACGACAGAGCCATAAAGGGCCCGGTCGCAGATTTGGAGCGCGAGGATCTGGTAGCACAGAGCATCGCGAGCCATTTCTTGGGGAACCTGGACGTCAGCGCATAGCTTTTGCAGCGGCGAGGACCCGGAACACTTTGTTCGCTCGGGAGAAGTGTGTTTCGGCGTCTCGTCGCAGCGCAGGGCCTTAGGCGGGTATGTAGTTCAAGCATAGCCTCCTCTATACTGATAAAGCCTGGCAGATCGCCACGAGAAGCGGCCGCCGAAATTTGAAAAGGTAGAGCGGCAGACAACGGATAAGAGGAGAGCCAGGCGACGGGCGCCCGCTGCGGCGAGACGCCGAAACACACTTCTCCCGAGCGATGGAATGTCCGCTCGTTGCTCCTCGCGTTCCTCGCGCTACAGCTTCTTTTCTCGTCGAGTTTGAAAGCCATGTTTCGGGTCCTCGCCGCTGCAAAAGCTGTGCGCTGACGACCAGGTTCCCGAGAAATGCTCTGTGCTACCAGATCCTCAAGCTCCAAATCTGCGACCGGGCACTCAATGGCTCCGTCGTCGAACTGCCAGAGCTTTGTGAGTATACGAGGAGGCTATGGTTCAATAAGATCCCCTCTCGTACTCTGTCAGTGGCTATTCGCCCTTATTGTTTGGCAACAAACTCAGTGGCGCCATCTATTAGGTAACCTCGCCACACTTCCGGTTCAAGCATATTTCCCAATTTTTTACTCATCATCCTTGTATCCAAGAGTGAATTATGTCTGACAGTGCTATAAGTGACAATTTCCAGAAGATAGAGTGTATATTTGATTTCGCAAATTTTGCGAAACCCGCCGTCGAGTTCAGAACCGGAAGCGATTGGGGGCTATTTGCACACTGGCGCCACCGCGTTTCAACTCACGCGAAAAAGAGCGAATAGTTGACTCCGACTCCGCCGACGCCTCGAACAAAATCGGAACAAACCAAAACGCCACGTACTTAATAACAACACTGGGGCCGGGCCCAGATAACCTATCCAGACCTCCTGGCGGGCGCGCTGCCGAACGCAATCACTCGTTCATATTGGACCTGGAACTTCTCTCTAATATCCAGAGCAGGGTTTCCTCGCTTTCTTTTCTTCTCGATTTGTTTTGCTTTCGTGAGAGCATGGATGTTTGGAATGGTCTGGGAACGGCTGCCACTGCTAATAGGAAATTCCGCAGGCAGGAATAGAGTCCCGCGCGACGGCTCTCGAGGGACGTCGCACACTTTATTAACGACGAGGACACCGGCGGCATGGACATTCGTATAATGTCCCGATGCCGCGCACCAAGAGGCGGCGATGCTGAACAAAGCAATTGGTATTCGCAACACCGGCACGTCGCTCGCCCTCTCGCGGATGAACGAAGAACCAGAGAAGCGGGGACGGCGGTGGAGATCGGTGGCTGGGATTGTCGGCCTTGGTGCTGCGCTGTTACCGCATGGTTCTGATCGGCGTGTTTGTGCATCACGCAGGCTTAACGAAAAAAGGGGAGTGCGTTAAAATCAGGATGTGTTTTATTACGCTCCGCGACTTTTAAAGGTCAACATGTTCATTCTCTTAACGCACGTAAACATCTCCGTTACTTGGGATATGCTCCTGCCCTGACCCGTTGAAAATTGGGCGAGCTGGTTATGCATAGTTAGGAAGAGGGAAACAGCGCCAAAAGTACGAAGGACAAAGAACGAGGAGCAGCACTAGGTCTGTTCCTCGTTCTTTGCCCTTCGTATTTTTGGCGCTGTTTCCCTCTTCCTGCCCTGACCGCTTCGTATTTGCAGCCAAATGAAATAATTTGAGCAAACTGCGCCAGCGTCAGACGAGCGCATAATCCTGGACAATCCTATCCCCGTCTCTTCCGCCATCTTGCTACTACCACCCCGCCAGCCGCAGGGCGTTGGAGTTGCGAATAATATATATATTGTAGTTGGCTGGATCGAGGATCGGGAGCCCGACGGCGGCACCACCGGCGGCCATTGCTTGACACCAGGCAATATACACGCGAGTCGAAGGGAGGAATAAAGAAAAATTAACTTTTTGTTGCTTCTCTGAAGTGTGTTATAAAGGAACTTTTATGAGTTTTCGCAGGAATAGTAATAGAAAATTTCCAGTCGCCAGTAACTGTTGAGAAGGTCATTAAATAACACAAAAGCGTGCCAATCGCCGTCGTCGGCTGCCATCGACGGAATCCGTCTGCTCGACTGCTCCGAATCGTTGTCGTCAGGCTTCAAAACACCCGTTTTAGCCTAGAATTCCTCGTAGCACGAGCACAGTTTCTTATGAGAATGTTTTAAGAAGAGAAGTAACTTTAGCGAGCAAGAGTATATATTACATCAAACATCGCCTGCTTTGATATGGAAAAAAAACAAATTACGCTTCAAACGCAATTTGCAACCCTTCGTAAGTAAAAGTATTAAAGTAAGGATGACATCAAAGCAAACCTTTCTGGTTGCCTGCATGACGGCATAGCTCCCACTAACTGCTCCTGAGACCCGTGGAGGAAGTAAATGGATAATAAGAAAGACATTTTTTACCCTAAAACTGAAGAACTAAAATCGCAATACAAAAACTTCTCACAATTCCTGCAAAAACTTCGTCGGAGTTTCGTCATCTAAAATACAGCACAAATGAGAGAAATCTCACGTTTTCACGTTTTTCTCATAGGGTTCAAAGCATTACCTGTTGTCAAGCAATGGCCACCGGTGGTGCCAATCGACCCCAGCAAAACAAGCCTCGATCCGCGATCTTCCCTACTGCAATAGATATCAGCAGTTTCATCTTACGATGTGCGGAAGGTGGCGCTACGAGCCATCCAAGAATAAAGTCCCTCGGTAGTTCTTTTACATGTAACGACAACCAATATAAATGACAAAGCACATTCCGCTGGAACAAAATGGCGGCATTCAGTTCAAACCTCTCCTGTGCGCCGCCATTCGCTTCCTAAAACCTGCACCGTCACGCAGTCGGCGCTATGGCTATGGCTGCCACAATCCAAAAGAGAGTATTCAGTGGCGGCCATAGCTGCGTGCGCTAGTGGATGTGTGCGACTGCTGAGAACGTGCGGAAGCCGAGTTTCCACAGTTTTTTTGCAACGCGCATTCCGCACCATCACGATCGCCGAGCCTTAGCAGCCTATTAATCTGAGCACGTTCTGAGCATGCGCTCTAAACATTGAATTCAAATATGGAGTCCATTGAACACCCTCTATTCGGTATGAGTGTCAAGGTCGACAATCGGGAGGGGTGCGGCTAAAGTCGAAGGATCTTGGGAAAGTAGCGTCATTGCCTTTTCTGCCTGCAAAAACATATACTAACACACAGACGATCGGTCAAAGTTAAAGGGCAACTCCGCTCAACCCCGGAGATTTCAGGGATAATGAGTGATTTCGAATCAAAAAGCCCTAGTAAAAGACACTACGTCGTTTGCTTCTGCGAAAAATGGGATATATATTTTTAAATCTAATTTTAAACACAAGCGGAAATCGAAACCGAAACTTCGGCTCCGTCCGGCAGCATTGGCCTCGGGCCGCCAAGTACATGGCCATCACGTGGTACGAGATGTCACGTGATCCTCGACCCAACGACGGGCGGGATGGAAGGCGGGCGTGTGGCAGGCGCGAGTGTCGTCTGCTCTGCACCGCACACTTCGCCACGTTTTGGTGTCTACGGCATTCGACGACGTCTGCACAACTGCGGCATAAGTCTGCGCACGCGGTGTCCATAGTGTGGACGAAACTCCGAGAAACAATAATCACAAACGGTGAGACGACGACAGTGGTTGTGACACGAAAGACGGCGGTAACGGCGGGACCACGGCGGGCGGCCGGACGGCTCCGAAGAAGCGCGCTGCGCAGGCGCGTACGCAAATCACGTGGACACCGCTGAGCGCCTAGAGGCAACGTTGCTGACGTCATGCGCTACGCTCGATCGGAGAAGAAAAAGCAAGCAAAAGGTGGCCATGAAGATGACGTTTAGCTCAATATTGGCTCCGCCCATGCCGCAGCCTTGACTGCGCTGTTGGTTGCGCCTGAATTCGCCCGCTCGAGTCAGCCGATTTCGGCAACTTGGCGAGTTGCAAAGTTTGCCGGACCGTTTAAGAAACATTTAGACAGGACTGCGTCGTAATATTTTACGTGTGGTTTTCCTAGGCGATACTGAAGAGGACTGCATTGTTTTTTCAAAACTAAAAATGAAGCGGAGTTGCCCTTTAAAACGAAAATCGCCGTTTGGGTCCATTCAAATCTTCGCATCCTCCAAGGGGTCGTCCTGAACCAGCCGCGCAAAAATTCTTATGGGGCATCGTCGCACTGAAAGCGTTCGTTGCCTCGTCTTTGGCACTGTGCACGCAATCGAATTATCAATCATGTTTATCTCCCAGAAATCCCTTACAACGGTCCTGTTGTTCTTGCGTATTTCGAGACAGGAAATATTGTTCTTCAGTGCCATCGAACACCGACGCCGCATGTGATGGCGGTGAGAAGATGTGCCCCAGTTTCGCGAGAATGTGAATAACAAAAATAAAAAATACGTTGACACTCGAGAAATGTTTCTAGAATGTAACCCGTCACCAAGGAAATTTGGGTCAACTCACCAAGACTGGAGAGGTCGAGGAAAAACAGCACATTCCATGAACTAAAAAGGGCGACAATACGGGGAGCCTGCCGCCGGCCTACTTTCGCAGGATCCACTCGCCTTAAGAGGATATCGCAGCTCCCGAGCCCTATGCAATTCCAATGGCAACTTTTTAGTATTTTTTCTCGAGAACCACCGAACGGATTGACTTGGGAACGGTTTTATTAGAAAGATAATAAAAAACTGAGTAATATTGCGGCGCTACATTTCCCGATTTTTAAGCTTAAAAGTTTTTACGGGAACTTAAAGATGCTTGAAAAAGCCTTTTTTTTTCGTTCCGTTCTTCGTAAACATTTAAAAATAAACCGGGGCCAAAATACAAATTTAGGCTCGACAATATTCAAGACCAGGACTTTTTGAATATATCTCTTACAAGATCTTTTTTCCAGAGATTCTCATTGTAATAAATTTTAACTAAGTTTGTAGCCTATCAAAACGTCAAAAAATCCAGCTGTCAGCTGGCGCCATCTATGAGTCTGTCCGTAAAACTTGCTCTTGAAATTGCGCAATGTGTTATTGCGCCCCGGACTACTTGCATCTTCAAGGTCGTCGGGTTGACAGTCGGGATTTTGAGGAAGGGTGCCTCTCGAAACAGATCGTTTTTTTTTTCTTTTTTCGTTTTTTGTTTTGTTTTGTTTGGGGGCGAAGATATTTTGCGGGTTATCGCGTTAGTGAGTAATAGGTTGTACATCGCCCGAGCGCGTCCTTGGGAGGATGTTCCGTTCTTTGTTGGTGTTTTGGGGTCGCACAAATGATAGTTAGAAGTTTCTTTTCTTTTTTTTGTGCGGCGGAGATGTTTAGCGGGTGGGTGAGAGTCATTAGTTTTCAATCGCCGGAGCGCGTCATTGGGAGGATGTTCCATTCTTTGTTGGCATTTTGGGTCAAGAAATTGGGAGTGAAAGATTTCACGCTTCAAGCGGTCCTTGCGTGAGGCCTGAAGTTAGCAAATGCAGGTAGACAAAAGCAACCGAAGCGTCAAAGAGTAGATACTGTCTTACCACTTCTTTGTGTTCGAAGTAGGATAGGTGATTTGATCTGGCGATTTCAAATGTTCTGCAGAGATGCATTTAAAATGTTTACTTATTTTAAATGTGGAAGAAACATACGTGAGTTTGTCGATTTTGTTTTAAGTTCGACATTCGCTTTGCATATCAACTTGTGGAGGCGGATTTCTACCGAAATAAAACAAACATTGCGAAAAAAAATTCAGTGAAGCTAAAAACAGAACAAGCTTTTTGGTAGTAGGCGTGACACGTTGCCATTTGGAAGTTGTGAAAATCGCGCTGAAGATTCTTTGTTTGACCCGAACCAACACACTCTTGATTCAGTATTTTATGAAATAGAGGCGAATGTATTAGACAAGAACCCGCACATCTTTTATTATGGTGTTCGTCGATTGTACTGTCTTGGCTGCGATGAGCCCTTGGTCGGCTGTTACTGTTGGGCGGCGGACAAAAAATCTCACCGGAGAACGGGCGGCGGAGAAAAGCTCACCGGAGAGAAGCTCACCAGTGAAATGCTCACTGCAAAACCGACAAATGCGGAGAAAAGCTCAGTTACGAAATATTTTATTATTGTTTGCACTGCGGTGTTTATATTTAAAACTCACGTCCGCACTTTGCTCAGCGCTCATGCTGCGCTTTTGCGTGTTCGTATATTTGTAAAACCAAGTGTTCTCGTTCAGCCCCTGAAGAATAGCTTACTTTCTAAGAAAAATTGGGAAGAGGCAGACGAATCCACAGTTTTGCGGAATGTGAACATGTAAAAAAGTGGGGAACGCTTTTTTTTCTGTTAACTTTTACATGGAGACAGGACATTGCCTCAATGTTGAGTACTACGAAAAGCAACAATGTGACCTCCGTCTCGGCACCCGACGACTCCTGACCTCCCAAAAAGTATCAAGTTCGTCTTAGGCCACATAACCGAAAGAGGTCATTGTTTACTACAAAGCAAAAGAAAAACGGAACATAATATTGTCGCGTGAGCAGCTAGCCAAGTAGGCAGCGCGCCCGTGGCCTAACGGTTACCGTGCTTATCTTCGATGCCTGGCCGCGGATTCACCTTCTTATTGTTTCTGTAATGTCGCGTTCTGGTAATTTCGAGAACCCTGTTGCTTATTCGAGGTTAGAATGTTCTAGGCGCCGAACCTTCTACGCCGATTGTTCCAGAAGCCCACGCGTGTACATAAGGAGCTCCGCGTGGAGAGCCGGAGTCAGTCCCGATCCTGCTGTTTCGTCGACATCGACGCCTGCGACGCCAACCTTCTATTTTGTTCGCCCCATTAAACGTTTAGTTTCTTCAGTTATTCACCGCCTCATCATTTGTCATTCGTGACATTATCTTTATCCTTTGGATGCAAAGAAAAAAACACTATTTACAAAAACGAGAAACGATCTGGCCAGAAACCATCATGATGTTCGATAAAACGGTGTTCTACGAAACGGCTTCGATGAAATTGGATTCAATTACATGGCGTTCATTTAAATGACTTTGATAGAACAGAGTTCGATAAAATATCGAGAGCTGCGAAGAAATAATGTTAAAACGGTTTGTAAATGTGAGCTTTTCTCCGCATCTATCCGAAGTCTGGTGAGCTCTTCTCCGCATCCGCCGGATTTCCGGTGTGCTTTTCTCCGCCGGAGAACAGCGCAACACCGAGAGGATCACGGGAGAAAAGCTCACCAAAGAAAAAGTTCACCGAAAATCTGACAGATGCTGAGATAAACCCACTCAAGAATTATAACGATCAAGCTTTTAAGTTTAGTATTTGCGGAGAGGTATAAACGGTGAGATATATACAAGATTCGTATATTGCAGACACCAATAGGAATGAAGAAGCAGAAGTCCACAGTTTTGCAGAATGGAAACAATTAACTAAGGGATAGACACGTCTTTTTCTATAAAGACATTGCCTCAACGTTGAGTTCTGTGAACAGTAACGAAGTGACCTCTTCATTGCACCCGACGACCACAGAGAGCCCCCAAATTGTGGCAGGACCCATCACACCAAAAGTCATAAGTTACTACAAATAAAAATAAAAATACGGAAAATAATGTTTTTATTATCCATATACCAAAATAATGCCATTTCCGAAAACGAACATCGTAGGTGAGTTTCCACCGCAATCATCAAGATTCCGATGAGCTTTTCTCCGCGTCGGTCGGTCTTGCGGTGAGATTTTCTTCTATTAGCTATTTTCCGAGATTTGCGACTTCGGCATGGATCTGAACCTTTTTTATATCGGAACCGCAGAAGATCGCACGGGCCTAAAAGACGATGCTGGTTTTCAGCCATCACATTTTCACAAAGTGAGACACCTAAGGTTCTGTTGCACACTACAAGGTCACACGCACCTACACCTGACATTTCATCGAACGCCGTTTCATTGAATGCGTCATAGGTTTCTGCAATAAAATTTGAAAATTTCTCATTGTCCTCTCGTACGACAGACGCCTGGATGGCACGACGGAGGACATGCCTGCATGGGGTGTACCCAAGCGGATGGATTCGGGTTCCACCACCTCCTACTCCACTAGCCCCGAATTTTTCGTTTTGTTTTGTTAGCAACGTTTTTTGGCCGGCTATTAGGATTTTTTGTTTAAAAATACCGGCCAATTGTTGCAATTGAACGTTTCGGTACGGGACGACCACTTTTTCGATGAAACGGCGTTCGATGAAATATCCTGGAACCTACGCGTTTGCCGTTTTTTTTTCCTTCGGGGTTATTTTCCCGATTATTGCTTTGCTCGACGACAACTCGGGCACAGCTTTGTGCCCCTCCCCCTTTATTTTTCCCCCTAAAGAGCAATTGGCAAAACACAAAGAAGGTCCAGACTCCTCGATATGCCATATAACGATGGCTACCCTAGCCACAAACCAGTGGACCCCTCTAACAGACCGACCTCACCAAGCGTTCGCGCATGCGTGAAGCCGACAAAAGTTTAGTTCACAAGAAGCAGGTGGCAGTGTCCGAGACGGCTCGTGCCGTTACGTGCTTTTCACGCGCAGAGTTCCAGCGAGGTTCGGGCACGTGCTGAAATATTAAAGTTCCCTCGATGCATTGCGGCAGCGGTGGCGTAGTCAAACTGCCTGGTGAGATGGGTCTGTTCTCTTTGAGAGTTGCGTTATCTCCAGCGCAAAGTGGGAGCATACAATGTTCGTCGTTTCGTCACCCTTTCTTTGTAACAACTCGCAGGTTTGTGGAAACTTCAACTCCGACTGAGAGCGAAGTTGGAAGCCGTCCGCGCCAATATGGTGCCTCTATTAGCCGCGAGAACGAGCTTGAAATCAGTGTAATGATTGGTTGCTCTATCCCCGCCGTGACGTCACGGGTAGACCAGCGGTTTTGTCCCCGGGAGATTAGGACCGCACGAATAAAAATATAGGCACTGTGGCACTGTAGGCACGATAATTTTTGCCTTGCAAGAATAAGGCAAAAATTATCGTGGAATATACTATCAGCCAATACTAAACCGTTTCCGAAACGGCTAGGCAAAGAAATGATCTTGTCAGGTCACTATCGGAACTAATCGGAACACGTAATTATGGAAGGTATTGTTTTAATAATTTTTTAAAGCATAGCTTTGTGACACTAGAACTACGCTTTGAACAGTAGGTATATAAGACGCAACACTATCTAAACTTGTGGTTATTGATTTTTTGGCATTTCGGCAGTACAACCTATAGTTCTGATTCCGTGCCATTTAGAGATCGCACACCGATTTAGAAATCGGGGTGACCGTTGAAATCTGGTGCTCTAGAAAAAAAAAAGATGTGGTTGTGTTGTCTTAGTGTTAATTGTTTATTCTTTCTTTATCCATCACTTGAACCAACACGCTCTTCTCCCAAGTATAAAAAAAGTTGTGACTCTAATGGCTGCTGATGGTATCGTGAACTGGTTCATTTCGTTTCTTTTTTCGCACAAGGAGATCAGACACTTTTTAGAGTGAGTAGCTTTATTTTTCAAAGCACTGCTTCATGAAAAGTAAGCTCTTGGGCCGCTATTTAGTACGCAACGCCATTCTTACTTGTGGTATATTATTTCGCAGCATTACGACACGACACATGGCATATTTCGTTTTGTAATGATGATATGGCATATTTCGTTTTTTGTGATGACGATATCAACAGTCTACATGCTATTTGGAAATCGTATCTTACGAAAAATCTCGGAACGCGAAATAGCCGAAGAACCGAGCCAAATGAATCCAAAGTATCAGGCAGCGAAATGAGGCTGTTTCAGAATCGAAGAGGTCGTGTGGGCGTCTTATTTTAAATCAGGCGATTAACGCAAAAACAAAAACACAAACTGTATTTACACTAATAAATCAATTGAATATACATCATTACACAGAAGTGTCTCGAACGGCTTCTGTCTGTCGTTTGCCTCGTTCCGCTCGTGTAGTTCCAATCTTCTAGTTTCTCGTCGTAAATTTTCTGGTGAGCGTCAAATTCTTTCCAATCTGCAACAGAGGCGTTCTCTAACCGCGTTTTTTTTTCTTCCTAATCCGGTAAGAATAGGACAAAGGGCCCCCTTCGCGATGGCCTCGGAGGCCCACAAAGCCATTCTCGCAGCTGGTGAGCGTCAAAAGAATTTGACGCTCACCAGAAAATTTAGGACGAGAAACTAGAAGATTGGAACTACACGAGCGGAACGGAGGCAAACGACAGACAGAAGCCGTTCGAGACACTTCTGTGTAATGATGGATATTCAATTGGTTTATTAGTGAAAATACAGTTTGTGGTTTTTTTTTTTGCATTAATCGCCTGATTTAAATTAGGACGCCCAAATGACCTCTTCGATTCTGAAACAGCCTCATTTCGCGGCCTGATACTTTGGATTCATTTGGCTCGGTTTTTCGGCTATTTCGCGTTCCGAGATTTTTCGTAAGATACGATCTCCAAATAGCATGTAGACTGTTGATATCGTCATCACAAAACACAAAAATATGCCATATCATCATTACAAAATGAAATATGCAATGTGTCGTGTCGTAATGATGCGAAATAATATACCACAAGTAAGAATGGCGTTGCGTACTAAATAGCGCCCAAGAGCTTACTTTTCATGAAGCAGTGCTTTGAAAAATAAAGCTACTCACTCTAAAAAGTGTCTGATCTTCTTGTGCGAAAAAGAAACGAAATGAACCAGTTCACGATACCATCAGCAGCCATTAGAGTCACAACTTTTTTGATACTTGGGAGAAGAGCGTGTTGGTTCAAGTGATGGATAAAGAAATAATAAACAATTAACACTAAGACAACACAACCACATCTTTTTTTTTTCTAGAGCACCAGATTTCGACGGTCACCCCGATTTCTAAATCGGTGTGCGATCTCTAAATTTCACGGAATCAGAACTATAGGTTGTATTGCCGAAATGCCAAAAAATCAATAACCACAAGTTTAGATAGTGTTGCGTCTTATATACCTACTGTTCAAAGAGTATTTCTAGTGTCATAAAGCTATGCTTTAAAAAATTATTAAAACAATACCTTCCATAATTACTTGTCCCGACCAGTTCCGATAGTGACCTGACAAGATCATTTCTTTGCCTAGCCGTTTCGGAAACGGTTTAGTACTGGCTGATAGTATATTCCACGATAATTTTTGTCTTATTCTTGCAAGGCAAAAATTATCGTGCCTAGAGTGCCACAGTGCCTATATTTTTATTCGTGCGGTCCTAATCTCCCGGGGACAAAACCGCTGGTCTATCCGTGACGTCACGGCGGGGATAGAGCAACCAATCATTACACTGATTTCAAGCTCGTTCTCGCGGCTATTAGAGGCACCATATTAGGCACGGATGGCTTCCAACTTTGTTCTCAGCCGGAGTTGAAGTTTCCACAAACCTGCGAGTTGAATGAATGAATGAATAAACTTTTATTGTGGTGACGTGTGACAAACCCTCGGGTGGAGCCCCTAGTCCGGGGCCCCATATGTGGCGGCGACCGCCTTGGCGCGGTCCACCAGCGATTGCTGGCCAGTGGCCGTGTCATCGGTCAGCCGCTCCTCCCAGGAGGTGGGGGTGGGATTGGGATTGGGTGGGACGGCGGGAATGAGCTGGCACTGCCAGACCATGTGAAAAAGGTTGGGTCGGTCGCCGCAGTGCGGGCACTGAGGCGGGCTGAGTGACGGGTGGACGTAAGAGTAGAAGAGGGGGTCGGGAAAGTATTAGTTTGCAGTTGTCGCCACAAGACGGCGTCTCTACGAGTAAGGGAAGGGTGAGGAGGAGGATAATGTTGCCGAGCGAGGCGTAGCTCTGCAAGGTGAGTCCTGTAGGAGAAAGGGGCTGTTTGGATGCTGTCAAAGTCTTCCCCAGGCGCCCGGTGTGAGAGGTCTCGGGCGAGCGCATGAGCGCGCTCATTACCGGGGACGGCTGCGTGCCCAGGCACCCATACCAGCCGGAAATTGTGGGAGGTGGAGGATAGGAACGAGTCGAGTAAAGATGCAGTGGAAGGATGTAAGGTGTTATATAAGAAGTGCCGACAGGCCGTCTGCGAATCAGTGAGAATGTGAATGGGGATGGAGGAGGAGAGAAAGGAGGTAGAAAGGATTGCCCTGGCGACCGCGCGTTCTTCCAGGATAGACACGTCGGTAAGCCCAAGCTCAGTGGCCGCGTGGACTGTCCTGAGATCAGAGTCCACGACGACCGTAATACCCCCGCGCACACCCTGTGGGCTGGCGTCCGTAAAGAGGGCACGAACGGTATCGCAACCCACCGGATACGCGCGTCGGAGGTAGCGGGAGCGATGGTCGCGCCGAGCCGAGTGGCGGGTAGGATTCATATGGCGGGGGATGGGAGCCACAGTGAGTCTGGCACGCGCAGCGGGGAGAGACCCTCAGCTGCGAGGGAAGCGGGACAGGGTGGAAAACCAAGGGTGGCAAGGAGTGCCCGCCCCTGAGCCGTGCAGCGCAAGCGCGTCAACTGGGCAGCCCGATGAGCTTCGATGAGCTCCTCCAGAGTGTTGGTCACCCCAAGCCTCTCGAGGCAAACGGTGGCTGTGCGAACAGGAAGGCCGAGCGCAAGTTTCTGTGCCTTCCGCAGCAATACAGACATACGAGTGTGTTCGGTCTGGGTGAGGTTGTGGTAAGGAAGGTGGTAGGTTAAGCGAGTGTGTATCAAGGCCTGGACAAGGCGTAGGGCATCCGCCTCTTTAAGGCCATGTCGACGATTTGAGACGCGGCAAAGCATGTGCATAATTTGGTTGCACTGGGTGGTGAGTTGATGGAGGGTTTGAGTTGCTTTAGCGTTAGATTGTAACACAAAGCCAAGCACCCGTATGGCCGATTTTCGCGGGACGGGTTTGTCGTCTAATGTGATGGTAATGGGGAGGTCGGTCTGTCCGCGAGCGTGTTTCGTCACGATTAGTAGTTCTGACTTCGTGGGGGAACAGGTGAGGCCTCCACGCCGGGCGTAGTGCTCGATGGTAGTAGCGGCTTCTTGTAGCTGAGTTTCTATGTGTCCGAGGGAGCCTCTCGTTACCCAGACAGTAATGTCATCTGCATAAATTGCATGTCTGACATCCGAGATCTGATCCAGAAGAGGAGGAAGACCTCGCATGGCAAGGTTAAACAGGAGCGGAGAAAGTACAGAGCCTTGCGGTGTGCCACGGTTTGCCACTGGCGCGGAAGGAGAGCGAAGATGACCAAGGACGAGGCTGGCAGATCGGTCACGGAGGAAATCGCGGACGTAATTGTACACTTTCACTCCGCAGCCAGTGGCTGCCAACTGTTCAAGGACCAGGTCATGGGAGAGGTTGTCAAAAGCCCCCTTAAGGTCTGCGGCAAGGACTGCGCGATATTGGGCAGTGCTCGGCGAGTTTAAAACATCATGTTGAAGACGGAGCAGTACGTCCTGGGTAGAAATGCCACTACGGTAGCCATAAAGGGTGTCAGGAAGAGCGGATGTGTCCGCAAGAAATTTGTGGAGGCGAAGCTGTACAACCTTCTCAAGCAGTTTGCCCAGACACGAGGTAAGGGAAATCGGGCGCAAGTTCTCCAAGGAGAGGGGTTTGCCAGGCTTGGGAATCAGAACCACTGTTGCTTCCTTCCACTCCTTAGGAAGGGTACCCGACTCCCACACCTCGTTTAAGTAGGTAGTAAGCTGCGTGGTGTCCGAATCAGAGAGGTTGTAGAGAAGAGAATAGCGGATCTGGTCAGGACCAGGGGATGTGTTGCGGCGTATGTCGGTGAGTGCAGCGCGAATCTCAATGGCTGCGATCGGCGCGTTAAGATAAGAGAGTGTGTTGGGGGGACCCATGTAGTCCGCGTAACGTGGAGCGTCAGGAGGGGGAAGGTAACGTTGTCGTAGCTGAGCGAGGCATTGGGTGTCTGTTAAGTTAGTGGCGCGTAGAAGTTTATGAATGCCCTTGGCCCTGTCTGATTTGGCTTGACCAGGCTGTATGAGATGACGGAGTAGGGACCACGTTCGTGCGGTACCGAGCGTGCCATTGAGATTGTCACATAGCGCGTGCCAGTTTTCACCAGTAAGGTTGGCAGCATAGTCTGCAGCATCAACAGTAAGTTGGGCAATACGTAGTTTTAGCTTCTTGTTGCGGCGTTGACGTCGCCACCGTTTGGTTAGGCTACGACGTGCTTCCCAAAGATGGAGTAGGTGGGAGTCTATATCCGGTGCATCTGGAGTGGTCGTAAGGGTGCGCGTGTGTCGATTTAGACGGGTTTGCAGTGTCTGCACCCAATCGGTGAGTGTGTCGGAGGAGGTATAAGAGGAGGAAGATCCGCGAAAGGCAGGCCAGTCTGTGATACGGATGTGGCGTGCTTCCCCTGTGAAGTCTTTAGTGTGGATACGGGTTTCGAGAATCGAATGGTCACTGCCGAGCTGTTCCTCAAGGTTCTGCCAGGTGCAGGGTTTAGTGCCACGGTACATGGTAAGGTCTGGGCATGTGTCTCTTGCAACGCTGGTGCCAAGACGTGTGGGTGTCGATGGATCAGTAAGTAAAGTGAGATTCTGTTGTTGAATCAAAGTGTGGAGCTTTCGGCCTTTAGGTGTGTCGCGAGGGTAACCCCAAGTTGGATGTGGAGCGTTAAAATCGCCTCCAATGAATGTGGCGCAACCCTTGCAGCGTGCGGCTTCAAACAACTTGTCGAACCGTGCATGGCGATCTTGAGGGAGGCTGTAGATATTGAGTAGACGGAGGGATTGGGTGTTATGCTTGCGTGGATTTGCAGGAAGGAGTTCAAGTAATACATGTGGAACTGCCTGGCTGTCGAAGGTTAAATCGACAGCGGTATGAACGCGCTTGACTAGGGTTGCCACAAGGTGGTCTTGATCAGGATCATTATGCGCCACATATGTAACATATCCAGGAAGATTAGGAAGGGTACGAGGCTCTTGTAAAAAGATGATGTCGGGTGGGGAGTGTGCGATTGGATATACTGGATGAGGCTGCAGCGTTTTCTTCGGAAACTTCGGCAATTCCACTGCCATACCGTAAGGTCTGAAGAAGACCGTGGTGTAGTGGATGCAGGGGGACTACAGCTCGCCATTTACAAGGATCGAATAAGGGGAAGGGCCAGTTGAAGAAGTGTAAGGATGCTACGGGCCCAATCTGCATCAACAGATTCCAAGAACCTGCAGGCGAAGTTTGCTGCTGCTTGAAGGTTCAGGACCCACCCCTTGCTTGGAGCTGTGTCTTTTGAAACTGACAGAGTCCTCCGGCTTGTTGTTCTGCGCTGTCTTGGATCGGTGGGCGCGCTCCCTGTAGTTTTTGGATCCTCGAGTGGATTTACTCTGTTTGAACTAGGCCATTCTTTGGTCAGGGGTGCCTTTGGTTTGTCCTTTCTGGGAAGCTTCATGAGTGTAGCATAGGTCGGTCTCTCAGGCCGCTGGTTTTCAGTTTTGCTAGTCAAGGTGTCTTGCGTTGTTGAAGAAGACTCTTCACTTTTTCTGGGCAACTCGGGCCAGTCGGATGCTTGAACTGCAGCTTTGGCACTATAATAATCGACTGCATGTTCCTTGGCATAATTCCTCGTCTTTTTTCTTGCTGCCATTTAGAACAGGATGTTGATGTAGCCGAGTGAGCGGCTCCGCAGTTTACGCACCTCTCTTGAGCAGTGCAGGAGTCTCTGTCCTCGTGCGTGTTACCGCAGCGCTTGCACACAGGACTGTGCTTGCAGGAGGCCTCACGGTGTCCGTAGCGGCAGCACTTGCGGCATTGGACAGGTTTCTCTTGGAATGGAGTAACTGGATGACGAACAAGACCAAGGTAGACAAAGCTTGGCAGCGAAGATCCGCAGAAAGAGATCTTAATTGCCGAACTTTTACCTAGCCGTCGCAAACGTGCAACTCTGTTTTCAGGAGATCTTAAGTTGTTGGTGATCTCCTCGTCAGTCAGCGTAGTGTCCACATCTTTGATTACACCTGTGGCGCAGTGTCTGGGGAGAGGCTCGTATGCTCTGACTTTGATCCCGCAGAGCTCTGTGCAGCGTAGCAATCCTCGCGTTGTCTGTCCGTTTCTCACGTCCACGGCAACGAGATTGAGGCGGCTGTTGTACCTGATCTCCAGGATGCATTCGGGGAACGTCTTCGCCAGAGTATTGGAGAGCCTCAGGCTGCTCAGTGACGTAATAACTTGGTCCTGTTCGACTGGCGTAAATATAACAGTAAGTCCTTCAGGTACTACTGCAGTACTGCGGACTGTCTCAGCGCTTGGGCTGGAATTAGGGCTATTCTTTCTTCGTTTTTTCCTGGCGACATCAGTCCAATCTAAGTCGTCGAAATCGGACAGTTCTATGTCACTGGATGGCACAATGACTCGCCGCGAAGAGGTTGTAGCGCATTGCTGACCTGGAGTGATGTCCTCAGCGCTATTCATGGGTGTGTCCTTGTCTTCTGATTCAGCAATTGAGCTGCCACAGACAGACGAAGGCAGACTGTACTGATCAGTGGAGGCGCGATGACTGGAATGTGGCGAAGGTAGCGTTGGTCCAGTAGACATGGCCACGGTCGATTCACGGGCACCAGGGCCAGCCCCAGTGCGGCAGACCACACCGTGGACAGGAGTAGGCAACGTACGAATGAAGTTCGAATATTTCAAACCGTCTTATAATATTAAAATGTTGATCCAGAAGAGCGAGGCTCAAAAACGCAACCGACTTCGAATCACTTCTTCTTCGTCCTCCAACCTGCGAGGTTGGTACAAAGAAAGGGTGACCAAACTACGAACATTGTATGCTCCCACTTTGCGCTGGAGATAACGCAACTCTCAAAGAGAACAGACCCATCTCACCAGGCAGTTTCACTACGCCACCGCTGCCGCAATGCATCGAGGGAACTTTAGTATTTCAGCACGTGCCCGAACCTCGCTGGAACTCTGCGCGTGAAAAGCACGTAACGGCACGAGCCGTCTCGGACACTGCCACCTGCTTCTTGTGAACTAAACTTTTGTCGGCTTCACGCATGCGCGAACGCTTGGTGAGGTCGGTCTATTAGAGGGGTCCACTGCTTGTGGCTAGGGTAGCCATCCTTATATGTCATATCGAGGAGTCTGGACCTTTTTTGTGTTTTGCCAATTGCTCTTTAGGGGGAAAAATAAAGGGGGAGGGGCACAAAGCTGTGCGCGAGTTGTCGTCGAGCAAAGCAATAATCGGGAAAATAACCCCGAAGGAAAAAAAAACGGCAAAAGCATAGGTTCCAGGATATTTCTTCGAACGCCGTTTCATCGAAAAAGTGGTCGTCCCGTACCGAAACGTTCAATTGCAACAATTGGCCGGTATTTTTAAACAAAAAATCCTAATAGCCGGCCAAAAAACGTTGCTAACAAAACAAAACGAAAAATTCGGGGCTAGTGGAGTAGCAGGTGGTGGAACCCGAATCCATCCGCTTGGGTACACCCCATGCAGGCATGTCCTCCGTCGTGCCATCCAGGCGTCTGTCGTACGAGAGGACAATGAGAAATTTTCAAATTTTATTGCAGAAACCTATGACGCATTCAATGAAACGGCGTTCGATGAAATGTCAGGTGTAGGTGCGTGTGACCTTGTAGTGTGCAACAGAACCTTAGGAGTCTCACTTTGTGAAAATGTGATGGCTGAAAACCAGCATCGTCTTTTAGGCCCGTGCGATCTTCTACGGTTCCGATATAAAAAATGTTCAGATCCATGCCGAAGTCGCAAATCTCGGAAAATAGCTAATAGAAGGAAATCTCACCGCAAGACCGACCGACGCGGAGAAAAGCTCATCGGAATCTTGATGATTGCGGTGGAAACTCACCTACGATGTTCGTTTTCGGAAATGGCATTATTTTGGTATATGGATAATAAAAGCATTATTTTCCGTATTTTTATTTTTATTTGTAGTAACTTATGACTTTTGGTGTGATGGGTCCTGCCACAATTTGGGGGATCTCTGTGGTCGTCGGGTGCAATGAAGAGGTCACTTCGTTACTGTTCACAGCTAACTCAACGTTGAGGCAATGTCTTTATAGAAAAAGACGTGTCTATCCCTTTGTTAATTGTTTCCATTCTGCAAAACTGTGGACTTCTGCTTCTTCATTCCTATTGGTGTCTGCAATATACGAATCTTGTATATATCTCACCGTTTATACCTCTCCGCAAATACTAAACTTAAAAGCTTGATCGTATAATTCTTGAGTGGGTTTATCTCAGCATCTGTCAGGTTTTCGGTGAACTTTTCTTTGGTGAGCTTTTCTCCCGTGATCCTCTCGGTGTTGCGCTGTTCTCCGGCGGAGAAAAGCTCACCGGAAATCCGGCGGATGCGGAGAAGAGGCCACCAGACTTCGGATAGATGCGGAGAAAAGCTCACATTTACAAACCGTTTTAACATTATTTCTTCGCAGCTCTCGATATTTTATCGAACTCTGTTCTATCAAAGTCATTTAAATGAACGCCATGTAATTGAATCCAATTTCATCGAAGCCGTTTCGTAGAAAACCGTTTTATCGAACATCATGATGGTTTCTGGCCAGATCGTTTCTCGTTTTTGTAAATAGTGTTTTTTTCTTTGCATCCAAAGGATAAAGATAATGTCACGAATGACAAATGATGAGGCGGTGAATAACTGAAGAAACTAAACGTTTAATGGGGCGAACAAAATAGAAGGTTGGCGTCGCAGGCGCCGATGTCGACGAAACAGCAGGATCGGGACTGACTCCGGCTCTAAATTTTGTTTGCTCTTTATGTTTATACAGCCTTGATGGGGAGATGCGCCTCAACGGGTAATCGGTCTCTTAGCTGTAGATGAGAAATTTAGCCAGTGCTGTACAACCGCTAACCTGGGGTTTTTAACGTGCATCACGCAGTAGTGATCACACGAACGCGTGCCGGTACGAAACTCATCCAGATCGAAACGGGCGGGGGCGATGGGGAATCGAACCCAGGAGGTTCCCAGCGCAAGCTTTCGCTCCACGCTCCGAGCTGAGACGCGTTAGCCCACTCGGCCACTTCCTCCCTGACTCCGGCTCTCCACGCGGAGCTCCTTATGTACACGCGTGGGCTTCTGGAACAATCGGCGTAGAAGGTTCGGCGCCTAGAACATTCTAACCTCGAATAAGCAACAGGGTTCTCGAAATTACCAGGACGCGACATTACAGAAACAATAAGAAAGTGAATCCGCGGCCAGGCATCGAAGATAAGCACGGTAACCGCTAGGCCACGAGCGCGCTGCCTACTTGGCTAGCTGCTCACGCGACAATATTATGTTCCGTTTTTCTTTTGCTTTGTAGTAAACAATGACCTCTTTCGGTTATGTGGCCTAAGACGAACTTGATACTTTTTGGGAGGTCAGGAGTCGTCGGGTGCCGAGACGGAGGTCACATTGTTGCTTTTTGTAGTACTCAACATTCAGGCAATGTCCTGTCTCCATGTAAAAGTTAACAGAAAAAAAGCGTTCCCCACTTTTTAGATGTTCACATTCCGCGAAACTGTGGATTCGTCTGCCTCGTCCCAATTTTTCTTAGAAAGTAAGCTATTCTTCAGGGGCTGAACGAGAACACTTGGTTTTTCAAATATACGAACACGCAAAAGCGCAGCATGAGCGCTGAGCAAAGTGCGGACGTTAGTTTTAAATATAAACACCGCAGTGCAAACAGTAATAAAATATTTCGTAACTGAGTTTTTCTCCGCATTTGTCGGTTTTGCAGTGAGCATTTTACTGGTGAGCTTCTCTCCGGTGAGCTTTTCTCCGCCGCCCGTTCTCAGGTGAGATTTTTTGTCCGCCGCCCAACAGTAACAGCCGACCAAGGGCTCATCGCAGCCAAGACAGTACAATCGACGAACACCATAATAAAAGATGTGCGGGTTCTTGTCTAATTCATTCGCCTCTATTTCATAAGATACTGAATCAAGAGTGTGTTGATTCGGGTCAAACAAAGAATCTTCAGCGCGATTTTCACAACTTTCAAATGGCAACGTGTCACGCCTACTACCAAAAAGCTTGTTCTGTTTTTAGCTTCACCGAATTTTTTTTCGCAATGTTTGTTTTATTTAGGTAGATATCCGCCTCCACCAGTTGATATGCAAAGCGAATGTCGTACTTAAAACAAAATCGACAAACGCACGTATGTTTCTTCCACGTTTAAAATAAGTAAACATTTTAAATGCATCTCTGCAGAACATTTGAAATCGCCAGATCAAATCACCTACCCTACTTCGAACACAAAGAAGTGGTAAGACAGTATCTACTCTTTGACGCTTCGGTTGCTTTTGTTTACCTGCATTTGCTAACTTCAGGCCTCACGCAAGGACCACTTGAAGCGTGAAATCTTTCACTTCCAATTTCTTGACCCAAAATGCCAACAAAGAATGGAACATCCTCCGAATGACGCGCTCCAGCGATTGAAAACTAATGACTCTCACCCACCCGCTAAACATCTCCGCCACAAAAAAAAAAAGAAAAAAAAAAAACTTCTAACTATCATTTGTGCGACCCTAAAACACCACCAAAGAACGGAACATCCTCCCAAGGACGCGCTCGGGCGATGTAGAACCTATTACTCACTAACGCGATAACCCGCAAAATATCTTCGCCCCCAAACAAAACAAAACAAAAAACGAAAAAAGGCAGAAAAAAAAAACGATCTGTTCGAGAGGCACCCTTCCTCAAAATCCCGACTGTCAACCCGACGACCTTGAAGATGCAAGTAGTCCGGGGCGCAATAACACATTGCTCAATTTCAAGAGCAAGTTTTACGGACAGACTCATAGATGGCGCCAGCTGACAGCTGGATTTTTTGACGTTTTGATAGGCTACAAACTTAGTTAAAATTTATTACAATGAGAATCTCTGGAAAAGAGATCTTGTAAGAGATATATTCAGAAAGTCCTGGTCTTGACTATTGTGGAGCCTAAATTTGTATTTTGGCCCCGGTTTATTTTTAAATGTTTACGAAGAGCGGAACGAAAAAAAGGCTTTTTCAAGCATCTTTAAGTTCCCGTAAAAAGTTTTAAGCTTAAAAATCGGGAAATGTAGCGCCGCAATATAACTCAGTTTTTTATTATCTTTCTAATAAAACCGTTCCCAAGTCAATCCGTTCGGTGGTTCTCGAGAAAAAATACTAAAAAGTTGCCATTGGAATTGCATAGGGCTCGGGAGCTGCGATATCCTCTTAAGCGCGAAACACATGTACGACGAAACCGTCCGATCCGACGTGCGTGCTGCCGGAATGACCTTGGGGGAGAGGGTTTTCGTAGCACCGGAGAGCGTTGAAAACCCTCGCCTCCGACCGTCGTATTGCGCGGTCGGACGTCGGATCGGACGGTTTCGTCGTACATGTGTTTCGCGCTTTAGGCGCCACGACGCGCGGGGCAGGTACAGAGCCGCACGAGTCACACTGTATACACCACACCAAAGACGCGGAGTTTGCTGCAGAGAACGGTGACAGAATTAGGAGCTTTAGGGAACCGTTCTTGCACATCCGATACGGTACGATTGACCCTCCAGTACGAACTGCACATGCGCCAGTCTTCTGTGATAGCGCATGCGCAGTGCGTACCGAAAGATCCGTCTTACCGTATCGGATATGCAAAAACGGTTCCCTAAAACTCCCTACTATCTACAGGCTGTCTTTGGAGTGTCGTATTAGCAGTGTAAGAACATCATAAAAAAAAGAAAAAAAACGATATGCGACTTCCGCTCGTGCAGGCAGCGAGACAACGAATCATGGAACGGGCTTAGTAGAAACAACGTCTCGGCTGAGACTGGATGAAAGAAAGCACTAATTAGCGGACGAGCTTAGAGGGACTCAAGTCGCGTCTCAAGACGCTCGCGCGCCCCCAGCTTCCGCAGAGCTTTCTTTCACTCAGTGTCTGCTGAGACGCTGTTTTCATGCGGAGTGCAAGTCGTCTGCTGCTTGTGCAGGAGTTGCGGTGACGTCAGAAAGATGCCGAGCTCTGATTGGCTTTGATTGAAAGGATGGTGGGTAGACCTCGATGCTAGAGGCGTAGAGGTCTACCCACTATTTTTTCTTCAATCAGCCAATAAGAGCTCGGCGTTCTGAGATCATTGCAACCCCTGCGCAAGAAGCAGACGAACTTGCACTCCGCATAGCAAGCCGGCCCAGGATCCTAGAAAATGACAAATCTCAAAATGAGGACGCGATCAAAATAAAGATGCGACGTGCACTGGGACAGCACGCATGATGTTTCACTCGCACGTCCCCCTGCACAACGTGTCCTTTCTTTTTCTCTTCTTTCCCGCCGCAAAAATAAACGGTATGCATCGCCAAACGCTCCGTCTGAATTCACCGAAATGTAGCACTATAGCGGCTCCTCCAGATGCCAAAGTTTCATAATTACCCACTATCTTATTCAAAAGTTATAAGTGATTTTCCTAAACATTCAGTGGGGAATAATGGGGGATCCGGTTCTCGGTAGTCTGCGCCATTCAGCCACACGTACTCATGGGCTTTATGGTGCCACCATTTTACCCTTAAATTTTTTTCGAACATCGCCTAGAACTTTTGAAATAATGTAATGCTTCGCTCCGAAACTTTGCCACCTGGTTTGGACCACTGGCACTGCAAGTGCCCGGAAAACGAATATTCAATCCGACGCTTAGTTTCTTTTTGTGGCTAAAACTAATGTTTGTTGTTGTTTTTTTTTTTTACGGGGAGGGGGGGGGTAAGGTGGGGTAGGAGGGGTCGTTTTCTCCGTGTTCAGCATAACAATCAACTTCGACACATATGTTTTATATGTTTACACGGCTGAATTGGGTGAGATGGTTGATAGCGTTTGCTGTGGTACATAGTAAGATTACACCAGGTGTAAAGTGGTCTGCCGCGCTGTGAAAGACCAAATTAGGAAACCCCAGTCGCTGAGTCTTGCCGACATTCGGCCCAAAAATAAAAGGTAAGCGTGACCCGACGAGGTGCATCGCTCGCAAGAAATACAGGGGCAAGAAAAGAAATAATAACAACAACGAAAGAGCAGTATAGGATAAGAGAGGCGGGACGCCGGGCACAAGCTTTCCCCGGAAAGATTAACGGTTTTTCGGGGAGATTTACGAGGCAAGAGTGAACGCGCCATTTCCTCGGCCTCTGCACATTTGGCGCTGCGGGCCCGGGAGTTAGTCAACAGAGCCTCTAAAATATACCACTTTACGGGAGCCAACTTTTCACTGGCTGACTGCTTTCGGTTTCGTATATATATATATTTTTTCCCCTTCTTTTTTAAAGCTTCGCTGGTCTCCTCCGCAACAGTTGATGCGACGAGATTAGAGAAATTTCAAGGTCGGTATTCCATCATCTTCGTGGGTGAACCGCGTTCTTTCTTGCTTGTGGGGTTGACAAAGTTTGCAGACGTGTGGGCGACAGATTATCGGCCGCCCTTTTGCTTATGTTTTTGCGGGCGAGCTTAGGGGCGCGGGTTGCCTGTTTGACCCAACTGCACGTAGGTGCTTTCACTTACGACTGTCTACGTGTTTACACGTCAAAACAGCAGTCCTAACCGCAGTGTTTACCTGCCTATCTTGAATTTCGAGCTAAATATTATTATTATTATTTATAATTTGACTTTTACTCTGAGAGTCGAGTATTTTCCTTTCACGTAACCCGGCCTAATGTTTCGTTTGTTTTCTGTTTTGTTCTCTTTATGCTTCTTCTCATGCCCGACGTTGCGCTCCTTTTGAGAGAACAACTTTATGTCATCAGCTATTCACACCGATATTTTAAGAAACGCCGGACGTTGCTTATTATGTTGACGCTTACTGCATCGTGATTCGTTCTTTTGTGTTCTCAAAAGCTTATATTATCTTATCAAAAGTCGATCTTGATATGAACTATAACGCCGTGGATTCACATTCTAACCCGCTACTTCGATCGTAATATCACATCATTTTCTACTATTCAGCCTCAATCAAGGTTCTCTAACGCCATCCCCATTCACAATACCATAGTAATTAGTCGATTAAAAATATATCAAGCCGCGGTTCCTATATACTCCCTAGAAATCCTCTAACGAACCCAGTCACGATCCCCACAATACACCATTAGAGTTTGAAACGGTTCCCGAGTGCGCGTTGTTGCGCGCAGACCGCCGCGGGTCGAAAACAATTCACCACTCACAATAGGCGAGGAGAACAACACTCCCCCACAAGAATATCGCGTGCGTTCGTCGAACGCGGCTCGCGTCCGGCGACCGCGTGTACAAGTCGGCCAAGGTCACGCAGGGGAAGACAGCCCCGCATGAAAAGGCACACGCTGAAAAGGCAGCGCCTGAGCACCGTTTCACCTTATAGACCGGCACAATGTTTACAAACAAGCCAGCATTTGCCCATAACATGTGTGGGCACTGCACGTGCCAAGAAACCAGATTTGCGCAAAAGGAACCTTCTGCGCCTGCGCAGTTGCGACAGCAGCGCCACCGCAGCAACGTGACGTCACAGCCGCGTGACGTCACAGCCGCGTGCTATAGTGTATATATAAGACGGGCCGCGCAGCTGACGCTATGCGGAGCGCAGTTCGTCTGCTTCATGACAGGGGTTGTGGTGACGTCACAAAGACGCCGAGCTCTGATTGGCTCTGCTTGAAAGATAGTGGGTGGACCTCAAGGCGGCTTGCTTTGAGGTCTACCCACTATCCTTCGATCAGAGCCAATCAGAGCTTGGCGTTATGACGTCACCACAGCCCCTGCAAAAGAAGCAGACTGAACTTGCGCTCTCATAGCCACCCCAACCAATCCAACGCTCGGAATGTATCGCGTGATTAGCGCCTCGTGCTTCGCCGACGCGCTACCAAAGGTCAGGTGACATTAAACGACTCCTGACTGGCTTTCGACGACTCGTAGCTGCATGTGCCGTGCCCGTTAGGAATAAGTGATGAAAGTATATTACAAATTAGTTTGTCAAAACTAAATTGCGTGTTACTAGGATCCGTTATGCCGCAGTCCCGCCGCCAATGCATCGTGCGAAAGACAGTCTGGAGATACTGTCTGCGCCGTGTCACTTCCTTAAAGAACGATCCTCTCATATTTGTCATACAAAAACTATCCGCAGAGGTTTTTGAAGCCTACATGTATGAGGAATCCATGCTTAGAACATGCCTGATGCGCAGAATAACTCCGTCCTCATGTCTGCAACGAACAACGCGTCCCTTTTAAATGATGCATGAGCAGTGTACCTTGGTTACTTGTAACGACTCACTTCTAACACTGCTCGAAGCGTCCGCTTCCGTCGATCGCAAAGCGAAATGAAGCGTACATGTATATCGGAGGGCCACGGTCTCGTATATTGGAGGGACACGGTCTCCACCACCGCATCGAGTGCGGGCGGCCGCCGACCGACGGTCCACTTCGCAGAACACGTCGCCAGGGGCAACGGCGTCCCCTCAGGCAACCAGTGTGCCCGGCGATTGATTCGGCGAAGGCTCTCAGGCTCGCGTATGTACTCTCCTGTGCTGAGGAATGCGCCCTTGTGGTCGTCGTCGTGGAAGCGACATCGTCGTCGCTTGGCTTGCACGGGGCCCTTCTTTTAGCGTGGCTGTGCTGCGACGAAGGCACTCGTTTATTCTCCGACCTATAAGGTTAACTGAGCTTCGACTGACGTCGGAATTTAGTGGAAGGGACCGACCGCGTTAGTGTATGCCGGATGGCCGCGCGGCCATCGACAACGGGATTGGAACGACAGCTATTGCTTAAGCTCCAGATCCTGTGTGCTGCTGTGACACAAACGCCCGCGTTTACAAGCGGCTGAGCTAAGCTGGTTTGGAAACTGATCAGCGTGTAGGTTGCCGGTTCCTCTCCTACGTGGAAGGCTGTGCTCGGCTTGTGAAGAGGATAGGGAACATGAAACACTCTAAGGAAATCTGGTGTGCCTATACTTTCTCATTCACGGAGCGAACTCCGCGAGTGACTATAGTTTGAATATGCGTTTAGACTGAGCCACTAAGTGAGGCTACGCTTAGAGTACCGGCACTCCGCTCCCCGATGTTGTTGTGGGCGTCGCCATCTTGGTGCTTAGTGAAGAGCAGACGCCACTGCCGATCGTCATGATTCAAAAGTGCGACTTCCTCGGCATTAGATTTGGTGTTAAGAAGCTCATGTAATATAGCTTTGCTCTGTCGCGAACTTTTTATAAGCATTCGTGGAGGACGGAAAGCGTCTCTATGATTTGAGATAAAGCTTCAGATAACAGAGAACCATGAGCTTAAGACACATTATGGCCAAGTGTCGTTACTCTCAAGCGTAGCTTCTTTAGTGGCTCTAGTGTAGACGATAAAACAACTGACTGCCCTGCGGTACTAAGCATGTCGCTTCACGTTCTTGCGTCATACAAACTCAGATGTTTATTTTTTATTTTTTTAAAGATCTAAACAACTTTCCAGTCCTTTTTTTAGATTTAAACATCTCTCCAGCCTCGCCATCCACCACACTCACTCTGTAGATTACAGTGATTGGTTCTCCAAAGAGGTAGATGTACTGATATTTTTGTTTAGGGTGGATACTCATTTGGACATTGTTTTTTCACACACAGAGTCATAGATATACACGTAGGGTTTTTGAAGTTACATCGCACGAGACGAGGTCGAAACGAGAGACAGACAAACAAACAAACAGAAACCCTCTAGCACAAGAAGTAACAAAACACAAGTTCTTGTCTCGTGCGCCGTAACATCAAGATGAATCACCAAATCGCCCAAGCTTGCGTCTTAAATATAGTGCTCAAACTGACAATATGTATTTTTTTACAGGCTTGTATTACTTATGTACATGTGTAAACAAAGTAAACTCTTTGCTAGTTTCCGTTAAAAAAAATCTGTTTTAATTTTTGTATTTTTTTACAGTTACGTATGTATGCGTGAACGAAAACCCTTTTTGATATTTCCTGTAATATCTGTCTAATATTTTGTATTCTCCACAGTTACGAAAGTGAACTGCTTGCTATTTCTTGTCTTAAACTGTCAAATATCTGTGTTTTTCAGAGTTAGGTAAGTTTGCGTGACAAAGGGAACTGTTTACGATTTCCCGTGAAATATGTCCAATATCTGTATTTTTAACAGTTACGTAAGTACGCGTGACAAAGTTAACTGTTTGCTATTTCCGACAAAATATCTCCAATATCCGTATTTTTAATAGTTGCGTATGTATGCTTACACAAGGTGAACTGATTGTTATTTCTTGTTTAAAACTGTCCAATATCTGTATTCCTTATGCGTAATAATGTGAATGAACTGTTTGCTATTTTCTGTAAAATATGTCCAATATACGTATTTTTCACAGTTACGTATGCATGTGTGAATGAAGTGACCTCGCTTGCTGTTTCCTGATTGAAACTGTCTGTAAGGTTCGGCTCGACCGTTTTTCGTTTGTTTTCGTTCGGAAGTCAATAATGCCTGTGCGAAGCTGTGGGACACGCCTGCACTGGATGGAGTAAGGTGTATCATAGTTCTTCCGTGGGTGCTCACCGTACTAATGCTGTTGTATAGGCCGGGGATTGTCTTGTTTATGTTTGCAGACGGTACTATATTGCACATATGTGCGACAAGCAAGCAGCGCTTGAAACCTGACGTCAGAGTCAACGAATGAGAAGGCCAAAAACGAAGCGATGTCAGATTTGACAAATATATCGTTAGAGAAAAATGATCTCAGAATCAAGCGCTTTTTTTTTTTTAAGAGAGAGTTGTGCGAATGCCGGGCTAAAATTCTGATGCTCCAGCGCTAGCGCTCTTTTCTGGAGCTAGGTGGGCAGGCATCATCTTCAAGCAGCCCCGAAAAGCGTCCGGAAAGTTTCCCTCTGGATTCGTAAAACTTGTTGTATACTGTCGAGATGGGAACTTATAACGAAATAGCGGCTACAGCGAAGCAATCACGATTTCGCATTCCCTTTTGCACTTCGTTATAACCGAAGTCGGTTATTACGAAATAGCGGATATATCAAAGTGATTTCCGATTTCAGTTGACTTCGTTATAACCGGTCTCGACAGCTCGTACCTTCGCCGTACGTGAAGTTATTTACTCCCCATCAACAACAAACTCAACCTCATCATCATCATCGGAGTCATCAGGAATCCGTAGGGTCTCACGGAGGAAAAAAAGAGAAAAGGACCACCACCACTTATATTTAATTTGTCTAATATCTGTATTTTTCACATTTACGTATGTATGCGCGAAAAAAGTTAAACTGCTTGCTATTTTTTTGTATAAAACTGTCAAATTTATGTACTTCTTTCACAGTTACGTGTGTATGCTAGAACAAATGGAACTATTTGCCGTTTCCTGTATAAACTTGTCCAATCTTGGTATTTTTCATAGCAACGTATGTATATATGCGTGAACAAATTCAGCTTGCTATTTCTTGTATAAAACTGTACAATCTAGGTTTTTCTTTTCACAGTTAAGTATGTATTCGTGAACAAATTGAACTATATATGCTGTTTCCGGAATAAAATTGTATAATCTCTTATTTTTCGCAGTTACATATGTATGCGTGAAAGAAGTGAACTGTTTGCAAAACATTGTATTTTATGCAGTTACGCGTAAAAAAGTGAACTGTTTGCCGTTTCCTGTGCAAAACTGCTCAGTCTCTGCATTTTCTAAATGTGTAATTTTGCGTTTTTATCTACTTTAGCTACACTGTACGCAACCCTAATAGTGCCGTGGGCTCGTCAGGCTGCATAAAAAAAACTTTCTTTTGAAATTTTATCCCAATCGTTAAATTCTGATTAGAAATAAAATAACTACGTTTAATCACATTTTGAGCGTTGATGTTCAAGGAGCGGCAGACACAAGGGCTGGTGTGGTCTCATTACCACGAATCAGAAAGTGGCACGAGAAAAACTTTCGTTATTAACTCCAACCACCAGCCCTAGAGAAAAAAGAAAACAATCGAATCTGCGAAATAAACATAGAACATACATACTGTCATGCAAATATGTATTTGCGGCACATACAATTTATATGAGTTTTGATATTTTTATTCGACAAATCACACATAAAATTCGTAAATCGTTTGTTTTCATAGGGAATTTTGTTTTTTGTCGTTTGTTTGGGGCGGACTGTAGTATGCTCGTGGGAGGAGGGAAACGTAGATTATGAAAAGTGGCTGCTGCTAAAAAAACATCCGTTCACTTCAAACGTAAAACTTTTTTCCGCGAAACAAAAAAAAAAAAAAAAAAGAAGAAATAGTATTTTAAGAATGGCCAATATCGGTTGCCAGAGAGCATCGGCACGCCAAGCAAGTCAACTTTCTCAATTTCGTCTGAAATTGGATTCGGGAAATCGGCGATATTTCTCACTTTCGGTGACGACGTCGCCCATATAAGATGGATCAGACCGCTCGCGCTTTCTTTGCCCTGTGTGGCCGTGCGGCCTCTGCGACCGAGCTTCACTTGGAGAGCAGCGAGCCCTAGATTGGAACGCAGAGCAAATACACATGATTACTTTTGCTTCGTGCGGTCTCTGCGCAGCAGCGTTAAATGAACCTTAAACTTAATACTTTTTCCGTCATTTACAGCGCCCTTATTTAGAATGAGACCTGGCTCAATATCCAAGTATGTACGTATGTATATATATATATATATATATATATATATATATATATATATATATATATATATATATATATATATATATATATATATATATATATATATATATATATATATATATATATATATATATATATATATATATATATATATGTATATATATACGCACTATGAGACGGTATGTTGGAGTTTTTGAGAAATATTATTAGTAAAGTTGGTCGACGTTTTGGCCTGAGACAGACCTGATATATATATATCGGGTGTTTTTTTTATTCTTACATATTTGTTCTTAAAAAAACGTGAAAGCTACACTACTGCGGGTTGTGCAGGTGGGTTATACGGCAAGGCGGACATTATTTGGGTGGCTAATCTTTGCGATAAGCCGGCTAATTAGTTAAAATTCGTTAATTACATTTTTAATTAGTGAAAATAGACATATAGTTCCAATTAGAAACTTACTGAGCATCATCGAGAACCACTAAATCAACTATTTTTAGAAGTATAGGGTGGTTCAAGTCACCAGGCTCGATCTAAAATGGACCGTAAAAATCGACGCCTGCACGTAGCAATCTAAACTTTTCGTCAAAGGTGTATTTCACAGGTCGGTTTTTTCTTGTAAAATTACAAAGCGTAGCTCTCTTTCTAGTAAAAAATAAGGCCAAGGAAGCTTGCCAAGGTCTACGGCGGGCAGCAACACAGACGACAGGGGTCCAGTAGCGGGGTGTGTTTGGCGTTCGTATTGATAGATGGCGCTACCTCCTTATCGCGACTAAAGCACTGGATAATCGCGACGGCTCGCGACCACCGTGGTTTATTAAAATGAATATAATCCTTTTGAAATGTACCTTCGGTTAAAAAATAAATGCGAACAATAAAAGCAAAACTTAAAGTAAAAAAACGCGTCTGCATAATGGCGGCGCTTTTGCTGCCAACGGGATTTCGTCTGCGTGTCGTCTGCTATCTTTCGCTGGTCGGCTGCACCTTCAGACGTAAAGCCTATTCAGACGTAGGCTGCCTCGCTAAACGCGAGGCGGCGCTGACATCGAGGCACCCGGCCTATTCAGACGAATTGTAGTAGATCGTTTCCGCAGCCCGCTAAGAACCCGGATAGTGCTCCGTAATCCGCCACAAGACCTTGAACTATGCAGACAAGGCTGGCGGCGCGCATGCGCAGCTGCGGCGTTTTCTTCACGGATACGGGAGCGGAGGAGAAAAACGGTCTACTACGATTCCCTAGTGTCTAGTGGCGGCGACTTGCCTCGGCAAAGCAAGCTTTTGCCGCGACTGCGGCGCCACCAACAACATAGGCGTTGAACAGTTCAACACACCTTTAGGTAATGGTTAGGTTTCTATCCGTCGCGTGTTTCCGCGAGGTGGCTCTGTCGCTTGGCTGAAGAGAGGGGAGTGTTCGATGAGGCCTTGAGGGAAAAAGACGGAGCGAGAGAGCCGAGGCACAAAAAGGTTGAAAGGAAGCACATGCTATATGCGCTTTCCCGCGCGATAAAAAAAAAAAAGAGGTAGGAAAACGTCTAATCTCTGCGCGGGTACTTTGCTCCAACAATAAAAAATTTTTTGTCGCGTTTAAAGTGGGGTTTAATCTCAGCATATTGTCGAACCCGCTGTAGTGTCCACCAAAGAGGGTAATTTTTTTCGCGAAAAGTATTTGCATCTTTGCGGATACTTTTTAGTTCATTTTTCAAAAAAAGTATTTTAGTTATCGTTACCGCTACTTAAAGAAAATGTATCGAGTTACACTTAAAAGTTACCAAAAAGTAAGGAGTTATAGAATCGCGATACTCCATCAGTTCGTACCCGTATAGTCGCTAAAAGAATAAGAACGGCAGGGCGTGTGTTTCGAACGCCGGACAGTTTTTAGTAATATTTTCCCTAGTTTTTAAATTTTAGCTCTCGTAGTCTATTAAAATATGTGTAACGCAAAAACCGTTAGGTGCATATTTTTAATTCTAGTTCAGTACTTTTCAACACCTATGAAGGTGGCAGAAATAAAAGTCCACTCACTACGATGGCAGGTTAAGGAAATAATGGAACCCATGTACTAAAAACTAGTTTTGAGATAATAGAGCTTAAAGTAAAAGAAAACAAAAAAAATGAATGACGTTTACAATTCTCTTTAATGCCGAATTTGAGCGCAGCTCTTGAGGAGGAGGAGGGAAGGGTACGGAGGGGAACTTACCGGGAAATTGTGGGGCAATTTTCCGGTAAATTACCCCGACAAATTTACCGGGAAAATTTCCCCGCTAAATTTGGCGAAAACATTTCCCTGCTAAGTTTAGCGGTAAAATTTTCCCACTAAAATTGGCGGAAAATTTTTCCTGCCAAATTTAGCGTAAAAATTGCCCGCTAAATTTGTCGTAAAAATTCCCCGCTAAATTTTCGCGTGAAAATTTCGCCGCTAAATTTAGTGAAAAAAAGTTCCTAAAAAATTTAGCGGAAAAATTTTCCGCCAAATTTAGGCGCCGTGCGACGTCACTCGTGACCCTCGTGACGTCATTATGGGAAACGTCCCATAATGCAACGCCGGCGACGGCGACGCCGCTCAAGCCGGAAACGGGCGCCTATGAGCTGCGCTCTAAAAACGGTGAATAATAAATTGCCATTGGCAGCAACACCCTCACAGTCATTTCTTTAATAACCGCCAGCTTGGTAGTCATTGTTAGAGTCTGGGCAGAGATACTCCAAAAAGTATTCGGAAATACAAATACTGAGATACATGTGTTTTAGGGCCCAAAATAAAGATTCTGAGATAAACTTGTCTTTTATGCAATGGAATATCCCTGAGATACTTCTGCGAAAAACGGCGAAAATGTATTCTGAAATACAGTATAGATACTTATAGAAAAAGAATTGTTCCCAAAGGGTGCTACGTGGGGAGCCTACAGTTCGTGGCGAATGCAAAAGGTAAGTTATACTTTACTTATAATTAATGCTGCTAAAAAATACGTCACCAACGTTGAACCACATAGTTGCAGAACGGAAAAGACTGCATGCCACGCTTGACAAAAGGCGTCTGCCTGAAATGAACCCTGTTTGGCCGTGAGGGCGCATGTCAAACTGTCGTCTTATAACCTTCTCAGTCACCCATAGTGTGCGGAGATTGGACAACAGAGCCTTTCCTTTTCTCCAATAAACTCCTTTAGAGCGTTCGCTCTACTAAATAAAGAAAAAAAATGGAGGGCCTTGTGATGGGAGCGGATTTTATTATTCTTCCAAGTAACCTTTTTTAAACCACAGTTGTTTTTTATGTTGGTGACTGAGATGAATCATGTTATTGGGCGGGTTCATATAAATTCCTAAGCAACTTGCACCCAACGGATGTTTTTATCTTTTAAATTTATCGTAAAAAGGGGCGACAAATGTAACGAGATACCTAAGTCTGGCAAAGTATCGCAAAGTATCGCGATACAAGCGATACATTGTAAATGTATTTCACTACTACTGAGATACAAATACTTTTTGCAAATGCATTTCGATAAAGAGATACAGATACTCGAAATAATCTCTGAGTTACTATTGCGATACATTTGTATCGTGTTACTGCCCAGCCCTGGTTAGAGCCATGTCTTTGCTTTTAGGGGCGAAGCTCCTTAGGGGCTAGCCATGTCCGTCCGTCCGTCCGTCCGTCCATCTGTCTGGCGTCCAGTGCTCGTGCTCCTGCTCGTGAGCTCACGTGCTCACGTGCTCACGTGCCCGTGTAGGGCAAAAAGAAAGATAAGAAAAGATTAAAAAAAAATATGTTTGCGCAGTCGAGAGGATTCGAACCTGTGCGGGGAGACCCCAATCGATTTCTAGTCCATCGCCTTAACCACTCGGCCACGACTGCGGGACGAGTAGGGGCTCTGAGATGTGGTAGTAACTCAAGAGCTGGGGATGTCATGGATGAAACGTTGCATGTAGCCGCTCAACGTCTATACAGGAGAGGGCGCTGCGGTCAAATGCGTATATAATCGCGTTAAACTTTGCATGCATTGGCTCAACGTTTATAGACGAGAGGGCGCTGCGGTCAAATGCTCAAATGCGTATATAACCACGTTCCATATTACACATTCTCTTTCTGACATGGGTGAAAACGAACGAAAGGCTCGGCATGCTGCGGCTCAGCGTCTACGCAGACAAGCACCACCAGAGCTTCGCCCCAATCAACATCATTCACCACGTGGAGATGCGGTCAATATCTTTTGGCTTATCGCCTTGCTTGCCGGGCTTCTTTTGTGACCTGCCGTGTCGCTCGGTTCGCGAAGTATATTCGAGTGCGGTCAACTTCCTCAGCCCCTTGATGGTGTTCCACCCAGGGTTCAATCCACAGGACTTCAAAAATATTGGCTCGTGCGATGCTACCACCCTTGTATGAAAGAACAGCATCCAACGTCGTCATTTTGTCGTTCAAAAACACAGGCCCTTGAAAGTATACACACGTGGAAAAAAACGTGCTCAGCGTGTCAGGATTGTCTCGGTAAAAAAACTAGCTATACAATTAAGTTGCCAGATAATGTTTAAGATATAGCTTATTCCGGACATGGTTTTAAATCTAGTGTTGATTTTTTTTTACACGGAGTTGTTAAGGGCCAGTTTCCCCAGTATCGTGTCCGATAGCAAACAAATGATGACACAAAACTCTGGACAGCTACCGCCATCTATGAGCGACGGCGGCAGCCTTTCCAGTCTGCTCGCCGACTTGCGGCCGGCCATTACAATAGCGGCGAGATGTTTCGGTGGCGCCCTCGTTCGGTTACCTTTCGTGACGTCATTACCTTGTGAACAACAAGTTCGATGGTGTTTGTAATGGGCATGGTGGAAGCTGAAATCATAGCGCTCTCAAAGCAACACTGCCAACACCGTCAAAATTGAAGTTCTTACATTCCTCTTATTTCCGTCGATGAGACATCCTTTGCTGACGTCATAGTCAGCATTCGGTCAATTGTGGTGGGCCGACCACAGCGACACTTTCGATCGCTCACGTCTATAGTCGGTTGCAAGCTAAGAAAAAACCGGAAATGCCTCTCAGAGGAAAATGTATTCCTACGCCGAGAAACGCCAGCCAATCGTTTTCATGACGTCACGATACCGTGGACCAATCGCGATCCTTTTGAAAAAAAAAAGCTCAACATGGCTGCTGGCCTTAGCAACGCGACGCTAGTTTCTCGTGACAATTATTCTGCTTTTTTGCACCGTGTTTTACGTGCCCGAGGTTACGCCACGAAATCTTAATGGTATCGGCTTGCGTTTGCAGCAGTTTTTGCGCGACAACGTGAGAATCCAGCGACGCTATCGCCAACGAAAATTTCGAAGCGGGCGCGAGGCTTAGCACTGCTGAGAGTCACCTCAGTGGGATCCATGACGGAAGACGATGGCTGTGTTCCAAATCTAACCCAAATGGATCCGAGTTACTCCGGCGGGTCATGTCACATGACAACACAGATCGAAAAACGCTGGACGCGGGTAGGTTTTAGAACGCCAAGGTACAAAACCCTTACCCTGGAGTAGGATCGAGTAAATTTTGGAACACGGCAAAAGAGAGCGGGGCGCGGTGGTGGTGTCGATGACTTGGGAGGGTGCCGATTTGTCAAAACCCGAAAAGTATAATTATTCTTGCTTTCTATTCATCCAACAAAATAAAGGCACACATTTCGTGCGCAAAGCCCACAAAACTAAGTAAATCACTAAATATTTATTATTTGCAGGAACTATAAGTGCTTCATTATTTATAATTTTGGCGAGAGAAAGGTTGGTTTCGTTTTCGCCGCTTTCCCTCAATCGAAGGCGCTGGAAGACGGTATGTTAGACAGTATCTTGGACAGAAAATGAATTGGGAAGACGGTACATTGGACATGACTTTCTTTCTTTACTAAACAGCTATTTCGTTGACAAAAACGTATTCTAACTTATTTAAACGTCCTGAATGAATTAAATAAATATTGTAGTAGTTTAAGACACGTTTACTGCAGGAAGAAAAAGCAACGTTGCTAGCGAACTACTTTCTCGACGGCGGAGGCACTTCAGATGGGCGCAATGCGCTTGTGGGTGGAGCTAAAAGATTGTTCTCAGGTTGCATCCGACTATAGTTTCATTCCCACCATAGTACGGCTTCGCTGGGCTTCCTCCTTCACCAGAGTGGAAAGGCTGAATTTTTCCTGGAAACATTATCGATAAACGGCGAGCGTATCCCGAGAAAGGGCTTGGTCACCCGCTGCTTGCTTTCGGAAAATGATGTTTTTCATCGCCGAAATATGACTTTCATAAGAGCAGTGTGACCATGGAAAATTCAAACAGAAGGAAATTAAACTTCCCAAAATTAAAGAAAAAAATTAAAGCAACTTTTTTTTGTTTATTTTGTTCTTTTAAGCGCGGGCTTTCGCTGAGCACGCGCTCCGGGTGTACGAGATTCCGGAGGCCCGAGCGTTCTCGAAAGCAGGATAGCTCGTGCTGATGGCGAGAGCTTCCTACGTTCTCAAAAAATGTTCGAGTGACTACAACTGCTTCCATCCTCTTCTCACCATTATACAGACATCGGCTCTAATTACTGATGAAAACAGGATGGCAGGGACGTCCTTCAGTTACACGCGCTTCCGAGTGCGAACTCCCTATGGAAGTGCAAGATCGTCTGCTTTTTTTTTCTGGGGTTTTTGTGTTAACGTCAGAATGCCGTGCTCTGATTGGCTCCGATCGAAACGATAGTTGGTAGACCTCAAAGCAAGCTGCCTTGAGGTCTACCCCCTATCCAGCTCAATCAGAACCAATCGGAGATCCGGGTTCTGACGTCACCGCGCGCTCTCGGCTCATCCTCTCCCTCACTTTCAGCACGCATAGCTACCTATAAAGTGTTTGCGTGTTGAAGTCTGCGACGCTACAATTATATATATATACATATCTTGTGGCGTTTATTTTGCTAATTTATATTAATAGTATACCGTATTGCTTTTTATCCATAAATGACGTACTATCGTGCGCAAGTTCTACCGCTATGTTGAACTTTGCTTTTTTTTATACTGCTAGATACCGACATCATGTACTGCGTTAGGTGACGCAAAACAATATTTGAATGTGTGCGAGTGCGTGCGTGTGCACCTGCCCTCTGTGCTGCCCTCTAACGCAACATTTTATTCTTTTTTTCTTTTGTGCCTAACCTGCTGAGGCATGAAAAATACCCGCTGTATTTCAACTGAATCATCCAAATACTCTACACAGAGTATAATTTATAACTTGTAACAACACACCATGTTTTTCATCTAATAAAATTCATGATCTTTTTCTTTTCTTTTTCGTAAAGCCTTGTATCTTGAACGTTTTCGCCAAGCGAGCTTCCTGCTCACAAAACCGTCCAGTCATCGCTTCCGAAATCTCGCACCCTCTCGTTTCTCGTCACACACCCAGACCAAACAATGGATCGGATAGCAGCGGCGGCGCAGAAAACCGAAGCCGCTGGCGTTCGTTCTCTTTTCTTCTCTCGCTCGTTTCGAATATTTTTCCTCGGAGGATCCGCAAATTAAATTTGCACTGCTCTCGAGGCGGCCCCCGGCGGAGAGACGATCGACGTAAATAGAGGCAACGAACCCTGCGGTCCCGCGAGGTCCCAGCGAAGGCATCGTCTTCGGTTTGCCGGATGTTTGTCCAGTAAACGATAGCGGGGTGCCGTTGGAGGATGGGGAAGGCAAGCTTCGACGGATGGCCCCGCAAATCTTTTCCCCGCTGTCTTCGCCTCGCAAAGCCAACGGGGATATATAATATAGTATATTATGTAATGATATATAATATTATGATATGTGTTACAATATAGAATAATATAACATGTTATGTTATAATCTCGATTGAGTTCAACCCGATTCAAATCAATGTTTCTTTTTATCCTGCCTACCAACGGCCTGCGAGCACTTGCGGTAAAACTCGAAATATGGCGCACATAAACACCGCAAATGTGCATGCTTAAAAGGAGTACACATGCTTACAAACGGGCAAATTTGTACATATATGTGTTATAATTAGGGTTTCGTGTTTTCGGATAAATCCGATAAAATCGAGAAAACAACAAAAACGCTCGCAGATAAAAGTTTCTTCAATTCGGATTTATCCGAAAAACTCCAAATTTAAAAATCACGATGGCAGAAAAATAAATGAAAAGGCAGTTTTTCTACAAATAAGCTTGATCAGAGCACAGGTTCAGCGGTCATCAGGAGAGGCATCCCCCAGATTCTTTCCAAATCTCTTAATATTGACAAAAGATGATTCATCGTTTATCCCGTCAAGGTAAGTTTGGGACGACGTGGCATTGTAATTCAGGCTCACGACCAAAGTTTATATTTTGTGTTCCCGTGTTACTTTCTTAGAGGAAGGTAGGGTTTTGGTTTTATAACTGTAAAAGCTATGAACTTTTAGATTTCATAGGAGGGAGGAGGGAAAGTGAGGTCTCTTTTTCACCCCTCCATCCCGCGCAGCCCCATGGAGAAGAGGTAAAATAGGATAAACAATATAATAATAATAATAATAATACTTTATTTTCATTTAAAGAAATGGTGGAGCACAGGAGAAAAAGCTTCAACAAGAAGCTTGACTAGCCCTCAGCCCCATCGGCAGCCATTGAACAAACAGTTTTCGTGGAATGAGGAAAAAAAGAAAAAGAAAGAAAATCATATACTGAAAATTATACATTATCAAATGGGATAACAGAAACAAGACACAGAACGCTTTCCAACACAGAACAAGCTTTCCAACAGAAATCCAGTAATCTTAATCTGTATTTTTCAAGTTTTTTTCTTCTTTTTTTTTTTATTGTGGGTCAGTTAGCAATAATAAAGTCACGGCCGTGAATGTCTTGTGGTACACGTAGGTTATTATAAATCTTAAGCAGGGTTGTACCCGCCGGTCATTTTTTTTTCTATCTTCAAAATTTGGAAATTTAGCTGTATTAAACTTCTTACTTCGAAGAATCGGAAATCTTAGAAAAAATAAACTTGAAATAACTCCGAATTTTCGGCAAAAAATAAACTTTGAAAAGCACCCTCTGAATTTCACTTTAAATGACATCGCAAACGTAAGTTCAACAACGATTTTTTTATCTACGTTGATGACGCTGCTTTCTTTTTTACTGGAGAAAACGCCACAGAGCTTATACGTGACGCGAACGAAATATTGCAAAAACTTGATAGTTGAAGTAAATGTAATGCTCTAAATATAAATGCCAATAAGACAAAAGCAGTCTTATTTCGACCAAGAGATAAATACGTCTACATTACCAAAGACGTTTTTTTTTTAATTCTTCGAAAATTGGAATTGTACATACATTTAAAACTTTAGTTGTTTTTTTCGAGCAAACATGTCATGGGACGATTATATTATAAATTAATTTCATCGCATCTAAATTATCAAGCATCTTCGGTATTTTATATCGTCATAAACACATGTTGCCTCTTAAAGAAAGTTATTATTATATAATTCATTATTTTACTCGCATGTAAATTATGGCCATCTCATATGGGGAACCACTACATATACCAATCTTCGAAATATATTTATAATAATAATAATAATAAACCTTTATTTAAAGTCCGACCTACAGAATCGTCTTCTACCGGGGAAAAAAACGGTTCTCAGTTCCCTTCTCTCCTTTCCCTCTCGCCCACTTTTCCCCTCCTCTCCACACAGGAGCGGATCTCTGAACTACTCCCGGTATAGAGGAGGATGGTCTCCCTCTTTCTCAAATGGAACGGAGGAATTGAGAGAGAGTTTCTTCTCTCTGCTTGTTGGTCGGCCTTTAATGTGTCCAAAAACAACCACAGTGGTCTTCACTTTGGTACACACGATGAAAGGTAAGAACCAAGCGAACAAACATGGCCGATCAAAGGACGAGATAACATATATTTGACCAGTGGAAGAGATGCACGGAAAGTAAGCACGCTAAATGGTTGTCGTGTGGTATCTTAACTTTTTTACGGAAAACTAAAATTTCACTGAATATATTCAGGCTAGACAACGCGCATCCATTGAACGTAAAATATAGTAAAATGTCTAGTAACACGGCAGGGAACGTGAATAGTTAACACTTCCCAAAATCAAGTCAGTGTAGAACACCCCATTAACAAAATATTAGCAAAAAATATATTAAGAAGCATTTCTCATGTTACGCTGGATTATCCAATGAACATTGTTTCCAATCAACTTAGAGCAATGAAAATGTTTGATTTATACAAATATCGTTTATGTTCGAAACATATGGTAGAAAAAATTAATCTTGACATTATCTTGAAGACTTAGCAAACCTAACAAAAAAGGTATATGCATATTGAACGCGAAGTGTAGAAGCATCGGAATTCGTACCATTTTTTAGAACTAATTACGGACAATACACTACATGATACACCCTTCCGACTACACTGAATCAGTTCAGTAGAGAAAATTTAAAACTTAACAATGTGTCGGTGAGCAGCTTACGGGAATTAATCATACTCATCTCAAACCATACCTAATATAAGCTAAGTTTTGATATACTCAGCGCGAATAGAAGAAAAGTGTTAATTTTTGGGGGTTCAAGTTTTTTTTTCGCCACGTTTTGTCTGCTAATGCTCTTGTCTGTTCAAATGGAATTTGCATTATATAATGACACTAATCAATTTTTCTCTCATGTAAAGGATCTTTTCATGTTTTCATTTATTTGCTAATCACATGTAAATAATTTTAGTGCCCGCGTCTCAACTGCTATTTAGGTGGCTCACGACTAGTCAAGCTGTGTTACAGCTTTTTTTTCCTTTTCACCTTCCATCTGTAAACTGTTAGCAAAATAAAGAGACTTCTTCTTCTTCTTCTTCTTCTTCTTCTTCTTCTTCTTCTTCTTCTTCTTCTTCTTCTTCTTCTTCTTCTGCTTCTTCTTCTTGTTCTTCTTCTTCTTCTTCTTCTTCTTCTTCGTTCTTCTTCTTCTTCTTCTTCTGCTTCTTCTTCTTCTTCTTCTCTATTATTATTATTATTATTATTATTATTACTAACATAGCGGTCGAACCAGATGTTAAAGTTTCAGAACTAAGCATCATCTTATCCAAAAGCTAAGGGTGAATTCCTAAAAGGTTTTAATGGGAAAACCTCCGTTTTCGTCAGTCTTGGGTAAATGGTGCCATTCAGCTCCATGTACAGCTCAACCGGGTTTCTATTTTCACATTGAAAATGTCTGAAAATCGCGTATAACTTTTGAATGAGATAACGGCTAGCTCTCAAACGTTTTGTCAGCTGGTTCGGACACCTAGCGCTATAGTTTGGGGAACAATGAGCGCTCGGCGATGCGTAGTTTATTTTTACGGCGAAAAAGACCCTGTATATATGTTTGTGGGACACCTTGTATTTGATAACTATAGTCTCCGACATCCTAAGAGGCGTAAGGCGTGACCAGTCTTTTGGACCAATGAGAGCTGCAAAAAACGATTTACTAGAAAAGAAGCATGACCGAACTTAATAAGCCCTTTCGTTTCTTACGTTTTTATTGACTATTGTTTAAAGGGCAGGCTCCCTTGGGCCAGGGTCGGCAAACTGCTGTGTCGGCTCAGAATGGCCTTGCGACTTCGTAGAGTAAGAAGCCAAGCAATAAAAAACAAATAGCACACCAAACAACTTTGATTCTTTCGACATACACGGGCCCAGAAACCTTCCATGTAGAAAGTTTTGAAGACGTCTGTTTCACCATTTGCCGGCGCACGGGTAAAACATGAGTTTGGCATGCAGGTCGTGCAACAAGAAATAAAAATGCAGAGTACCTTCAGGAGAGCTCTTTTGGAGAGGGAGGGGGGGGATAGGCAGCCTTGCATGCACTTTCGAGTTACCGTTCCGCTGCCGTAATGTACTCTGCCGGACATTGGAATCTGCGAACGCCGACCGCCTTGTCTGCCCTCGGCGCATTCCAAATCCCGTTGAGAAATTCTCTTCGTGCAGTCTTAACATTCTCGAGGGGAACGCGCAGCTCACCGCGTTCGTCCTTGCATATCCGAGGACGTCTTGGTCATCAGCGAACAAATTGCAACGCGAGTTGCGAGTAGTTACGAATGCCGAGCCTCATGACCGGAGCTCTGAAGTGGCGACAGTTCCAGCTGTTTCACAGACTTGCCGTCGGTTGCGTCCAAAGGAACCAAAACGGCAGCAACGAACGGTACACAGGAACAACCACGGCTCATGACAGTTTCACGAATCTACTTGTTGCATTGCTTGGCACTACACTGTACTTGGCACGTTATCCACGGCGAATTAACCATTTTTCCGGTGACTTTGTCGTTGCCCTCCATTCGGACACTCCGAACGCGTGCAACACAACTGTTTGAACAAGATTTTGTTCGCGATGTCTTTGTTTGCGGAGTAAACATTCTCCCACGCAGTTTTGTTCACTCGCACTGAGATTGCGCGGAATCGGTGGCGACATGTTTCGGTGGCGCCCTCCTACGGTTCCCTCTCGTGACGGCATTACCTTGCAAACAACAGATTCGAGGGTGCTTGTAATGAGCATGGTGGAAGCTTGAAATCATTGCGCTCTGAAACCAACGCTGCCAACACCGTCAAAATGGCATTTCTCACATTACTCTTATTTCCGCTCCTTTGAGAAATCCCTTTGCCAACGTCATAGGGTCAGCATTCGGCCAATCGTGGCAGGCCGACCACTGCGCAAGCGTTTCCGATCGCTTAAGTCTTAGAATAGCTGACGAATCTACGAAGCTTTTGCGTTTTACGTCGTGAAGGTATCTTTGCGGTAAGAAGCTCGCGAGGAGCACTTTTGTCTTCCTCATTACGGGTAGCGCACATGCTACCCACGCAGTTATGTTTTAATTCTTATAGTGCTTAGAATCTTGGCATTGCACGTGCTTGCACAGGCAGAGGAACTTGAAGTATTCTCACACTGGGTTGTGCAACGATTCCACCAGGCGGCGATACTCAAACTTCACGCCGCGAATACCGACGGTGGCTAAAAAATTAATAGAGTTTTAAAAGATCGTTCCGGCGACTCTGAGAACGATACCCAATACTCGGCCGCCGCCTCTGCGCATCCATCACATCGTTATCGCGAGTATTGGAGGTATCAGAACGGTCTACTTAAACTCTGTCCAAACCGGTGCTCCGGATTCTCACATTTCACTGCATGACGCTTGTTGACAGAGCCCTATTAGCGGCGCAGATGTTTCAGCTGGCGCCATTCTATGGCTGACCTACCCATGACGTCATTGACATCTCTGTGAACAACAAGTTCGACTGGCGATCTAGTTACTTAGCACGGTGGAAGCTGGAAATCATTGCGCTGTTTAAACAAATACGTGCCAACACCGTCACAATCGAAGTTCGTTACACTACTTGTGTATTTCCGTACGATGAAGAATCCAATTTGCTGTCGTCTCAAGCAGCATTTATGCAATCGTAGAGGTGCATGGCCACCACGACGATTTCGAACTAGTCACGTCGCCAATAGTACCCTTTTATGGCCTGCGGCATCTGTGTTGATACAGTCAAGTGTTTGACGTCCCTGAGAACTTTCAAAGGATGACACCAAGCCCACGCTTGACACGAGCTGGTTGAAAGTATACGACATGCTTTAAGAGTGCGCAAGGCGTCGATGCAAGCTTGAGCGAACGCATGATTATCGCAGCATCAACATCGATCTGTTGCGGGACGCGTTTTCAACTGCGATCGGCGCGCCGTGCGCGCTGAGAACTCGCTTCCACTAAAATCAGTCGAGCGGTGAACATGCGTTCGCTCGAATGACTTCAAGAGTGCGCGAGGACTCTTGGCTGTCACGTGACATTCGCGACGATCGGGTGCCACGCGACGTGTTCTCGCTAGTGTGGGCGGCTCTTTACGCGACTGGCTGAATCGCTGACTTTGACGGCAGCAAAGCATTTCTCATTTACGGAAATAAAACGAACATAAGAGCTTTAATTTTGACGGTGTCAGCGGTGTCGCTTTGAGAGCGCAATAATTTCAGGCTTCTACCATGCTAATTACAAACACCATCGAAAGTGTTGTTTGTAAGGTTATGACGTCACGTAAGGCAACGGTACGAGGGCGCCACCAAAACATCTCGTGGCTGATAGGGGGTAACCACTGGCGGCCGTACCTATGTGCGCGACTGACTGAGCGCACGCTGATCGCGAGCTTCCTCCGTTCACTTGGCAACGTGCTTGCTGCGCCATCAAAATGGCACGGCTTAGCCAGCCTCTCAATCTGAAGCTGTTCTCAGAAATCGCAGGATGCGCTTAGCTCGGCTATGCCAGGATATACGTACGCGTGAGCCTTATGCACACAAATGAGAGTCGCTGTCAAGCGGCTCTCGGTGACAGCGTCAGACTTGGCTACTGTAGCAGCGAAGGTCGCACAGCCGGGGACGACTGCTGGCGGCCGCCATGTGCGCTCTGACCGCAGGAACTATTACGTCGACTTCTCAGGAATGCGCAGACCGGCGAAGAGGCGAGCGCCACGGCTGCGGCAGCGCGCGGCGGCTGCTTGCTCGTGGCTTGAGCCAACGAGCTCGCGCCCATTATGCGAGCCAAACTCATTCAGTAGTGAGCGGCGGCTGGCGGCGGAGCCTACCGCCGCCGCGACGTGGCTGAGCGCGTGTTGACCGCGTGGCTTCACAATGAGCACGGCTCCTTATGAGGGCAACGCGAAACTGCTCACACCATCGAGCCAGTGTAGCTAACGGTGTAATATGCACTTCGTTTCAGCTTAAGTACGGATGCAGTCGACGCTACAAGCGCGAGCATGTGGCCCTGAACAGTGCTTGCACTGCACGAGCGCGCGTGCTTGGCAGGGACACTGAAAGCCCGGAGTTCGCGCCTGTAGCATCGGCTGCGTCTGGACTTTAGCTGAAACGAAGTATAAACAGCACCCTCAGATATGGCGCCCAGTGAATGCCCTCTATAGACCCTTTTCTACAACGGCGCAGCCATCTTGAATGTCGTCACTTCTGGTATGCGTTAAAACATCGTTTTGACTTCACCACGCTGCTGGAAGGTTTTCACGAAAAACACGTGATTGTCGCACATTCTTCTTTTGCCTCTTTTCTATGTTTTCTATCATAGTCCAGGTTGAAATGTTTTATTAGTTTTCGTCCCGCATACCAGATACGGAACCCACGTACGTGACTGAGAACGAAAGGAGACTAAAAACTTCTATAGTCACAAGTGGACTGTCCTCAGCAACTAATTATCACAACGTCTCCAAATGTATTTCGGCTCTAACCGAAAAAGAAAAAACGCAGAACTTAGAAACGAATTAAGAAGCGTACACATAATTAGTCATGTCCTTTCTTTAACAAGCTGTCAGCAACCAAAGTTATAGACGATTTGCAGCAGCTGCTCACGGGCGCTGCCATAACAGACCTTCAGTTTTAGTTTCCTTTAAATTCCGTTTACATCACATCATTATTACACATTGCAGGCGCAGGTTATTGCCACGTTTGATTCTATTCCTGTCCTTCTCCCCAGCATGTGCCTTTGTGGAGGCTCTTCAACGCCTGTTTCTGTGGCTCGCCATCTGGGTAGAAAAGAGACCGTCAGCAATGGCGCCCCTAACCTGGCGCGTGTGTAAAGCGTCTATAAAAGGGGGAGCAGTGTTGTAAAAACAACAGCGGGTACACCAGAATATAGATTGTTTTACTCCGTAATCGAATCTCTCTAGAAAAAAATCGGCAGAGACTCTTAAGACCGCTTAAGTGTAGGAATGCTTCCGCATTCGAACACGCAGCGCATTCATAAGCAGCGTGCCACGTCTTTCTATCGCACACGGCGCTGCGGCGGTGACGTCACACTCCCACACAGCGCAGGCGCGGCGAACCCTGCCGACTTCACGACGGCTTCCGTAACGATGCATTGCGTTGCTGTGCTTTTCTTTTTGTTTTATTTCTGAAGCGCGTCCGCTTTGACCTTGAGCGCACCCGCCGGCTTCCGTGACGAGGCATCTGCGTTGCTGTGCTTTTCTTTTTGTTTTACTTTTGAAGCGCGTCCGCTTTGACCATGAGCGTACCCGCCGGCTTCCGTGACGAGGCATCTGCGTTGCTGTGCTTTTCTTTTGTTTTACTTTTGAAGCGCGTCCGCTTTGACCATGAGCGCACCCGCCGGCTTCCGTGACGAGGCATCTGCGTTGCTGTGCTTTTCTTTTTGTTTTACTTTTGAAGCGCGTCCGCTTTGACCATAAGCGCACCCGCCGGCTTCCGTGACGAGGCATCTGCGTTGCTGTGCTTTTCTTTTTGTTTTACTTTTGAAGCGCGTCCGCTTTGACCATAAGCGTACCCGCCGGCTTCCGTGACGAGGCATCTGCGTTGCTGTGCTTTTCTTTTTGTTTTACTTTTGAAGCGCGTCCGCTTTGACCATGAGCGCACCCGCCGGCTTCCGTGACGAGGCATCTGCGTGGCTGTGCTTTTCTTTGTATTTTATTGGGAATGGGAGTTTAAGTGCCGTTTTTATGCTACAAATGGTTGCAGACAACGGTGACAGACAACGCCGGCTTCGCTCCATGGGAGAGCTAATGCATTAAAAAAAGTTTGTAAGTTCACTTTCCTGTAGTACAAGGAGGCTGCCAATCACAGCGAATAATATACAAGGATTCCAACGAATGGCGGAACATAAAATACGACTACATCTGGGAAATACCATGTGCTCAGGGACAATGAGCGAGAGGAACGTCATCTCATTGTCCGTGTGCACACACATTTATTTTATTTTTTTCTTCGTCTAATCACGTCTTGAGATTCGTTGTTCGTTGGGAGATTCATCTATGTTCGCCGTGATTGACTGTCTCAGTGTGCGGCAAGGAAGTGGACTCAGATGTTTTTTATAGTCTATGCTCTAAAAAGTCCACTGTGTCAACTATATTTGTTGTCACATAAAAAAATACTGAATTTTTTGCGCATTATTTGTGTGCTGCGCAAAGTACTGCTTAGAGGGTTTTGTTGTCGAAGGACGAAACGATATTTTGGCGTTTGACACACACACGTTTTGATAAAATGACATAAAGCTAATATAGGATCCGCCCATACATACGTCTTAATTCATCGCTCGAAGGAGAACATTTGTAACGCACCGGGAGGAAACGGACTTTTTTTTAATTCTTTTAATACAGTTTTTGAGGTGAACACGTCTATATACTTCTAGGTCCAGAAGAGTACACACTGAGCAGGAAATGTCACATTCTTACGTCGTGCGAAGTGCCACGGCGCCGACCGTATCTTTAACTCTAGAGATTTTTTCAGTCTCATCACTCGCCGATCTCCTTCACTAGATTGTAGGGATTGGCTCTCCCAAGGGCTTTGCGGGAAAGTAAACGCTCCAGAATTTTTCGGAGTGTATCTCATTCCGACTGGTGATGGTAGAAGAAAATTAGGAATTGACATAAAGACAAAACAAAACAAAAAAAGTGGAAGAGCCGTCCCTTGCTTTGTTGGCGCAAACAGTGTCGCGTTCTGTACATTCACGTGCAGCGGTCGAAACGCGATGTTTCTGGCATTTCTGGATTCGGTGAATATACAACGCCCAGCAAAGTGCAGTTTCGGGTGAGCGAGTTGCTATTACAAAGAGAAATAAGAAAACATGAAACATAGAAACAGTGGACTGGACCGGGAAGTGCGGCGGGGGAGGGGCTTAGATAAACGCGAGCGGTCGATTTGCGCCAGCCGTGCATACCCCACGCCGATTCCCCTCGCCCGTTGACATTCGTCGGCTCGGTTACTGCCTGCAGCGAGGCCACGGCCCTGCGTGCGTACACAGGCGGTAGCGTTCCCCTAATGGCCGTGAGTTGGTACATCTATATACGGGGACGTCGACGACTCGCCGAGCTTCTTCGCACTTTGAATGAGGCATGAACACGCTCGGTATAGAGACATAAATAGGCACTCCGGAAGAGGACACGCCGTGGCGAGTTCCGATCACCTTATCAACTTTCGGCAGCCGATAAGGCAGTAGAGAGTTTGAGGGAACCGTTTTCTCTATGAGAATTGCTGGATCGCGTTTGCCCACTCCGCGAATGCGGCCACTGGCGGCCATCTTTTTGGTAGAGTTATATTACCTCTAGCCGAGGTACAGCTCCTGCAGCCACTATCATCCATCCATGGCAGACAGCGTTTTGGCAGGTGTGGTGGCAGGCTGCCGTCAAAATAAGGCGGGTGATATTTCGTGCTTGATTGAAATTGTTTGACGAAACATGTTTTTGAAACCCGGTGTGAACGGTAGCCCGATCTTTGAGGACCCGGTGAAAGTTTCATGAAATCGCAGCACCGGGGAAAAGCAGCACAGCACGCATCGAAAGCAGACGGCGGTACTGAGTCTGCTTTCGATGCGAGCTGCGCTGCTTTCCCCCGGTGCTGCGCTAATTCGTAGAACTTTCGCCGGGTCCTCAAAGATGAGGCTACCGTTCACGCCGGGTTTCAAGAATCTGCTTCGTCGAACAACTTCAATCAAGCACGAAATATCACCCACGATACAGTGTACTAGATACACTACGGCTATTTTATGGCAGCCTGCCGCCATAGCGCTGTCCTCCATATTACTATGATGGCTAGAGATGATATAACTCTACCAAAAAGATGGCCGACCGTGGCCGCATTCCCGTCCATAGGCGGAGCTGGTCAAAAGCGATCCAGCAAATAGACATAGAGATCAGTGGTAACTGCGCATGTGCGAGTATTCTGCGGTAGCGCATGCGCAGTGCGTAGCGGAGAACCCATTGTACCGTATGGGATATGTGTAAAAACGGTTCTCTAAAACTCCCCATTTTCGATAAGAGCGCCGACGAACGAATCACGCAAAAACTTTGTAAACATAATACGCCACGTCATTCGTTTCTACAGACGTCGGGGTCTATATAGGAGGGGTTAGGCTATGGTGACTGAGAGATCAAGGAACGTTGGACGTGACTCAAACCAAGGTAGGGCGTGCCACCCGTACTTCTGAAACTGTAACTGACTCTGGGCTTTATGGCAATTACCCTCCCCTCCCCTCTCCTACCTTTACGCAGAGTCACAAAAAAATCTACTAAAAACAAGCATCGAAAGATGAAAGGATAAAAAGGAAGTTGAATTTTCACCGATTTCTTATTCGAGCAGCGCTTGCCCCGCGCGCTGATGCGTCGGTGTTGTCAATTTCCAGAAATACACAAAAAAAAAAAAAGGAACGAGCGAATTTAGTGTTTGTTGAAAAGGATGCAGAAAAAAAAAGAAGCAGCAAGGAGCTAACGAAAGTGAAAGCTTTGCGTGGGACCGACGGGGACCAGCTATAGAGTGAGCGCTCATTAGGAGTTTTGAACAGAGAGCTTACTTTGGGCTGTTTCCATCTGCGTATTAAACCTACGCACGTTTCCGTTTTCCCTTTGCTAGCTTCAAACAGGTGGGTGTATTACGGATACTTCCCGAAACCAGACAACGTATATAATGATCCGTGTTTAAAAAAATGATGAAACAAAGTAAAGCTTTGAAGCGTATCCGTAAAGCCGCCGTAACGCTGCGAATTCGTCACGCAAAAGACAGTCTTCAGACACTATAGAGTTTTAGAGAACCGTTTTTGTACATTCGATACGGTACAATGGGGCCTCCATTACGAACTGTGCGTGTGCGAGTGTTCTGCGGTAGCGCATGCGCAGTTCGTACTGGAGGGCCCATCGTTTACCGTATCGGACGAGTCAAAACGGTTCCCTAAAGCTGTCTACTGTCCGAGGCGTGTTTCCCCACTTGTACGACGGTCTCGTGACGTTAGTCGTTCGAAAACTGACTGCACAGACGTTCGAAGGATACCAATGCATAAAGCATACATGTTTCGGAACACCCCTGATGAAATGTCCGCAGGTAATTATGTCATCATGCCTGCGGAGAAACTTCGCGTCTCTCGTATGATGTATAATTACCGCGACTAAGGGCCGGTGTTGAGGAGTGTATTACGTACATTATACTCAAAGTGCTATTTCGATTAGGTTTAGAAAAACTTGTACGCATTCTCTGAGTATGTATATACCTTGTGACTCTACTCAAAGCTTTTATTATTATTTTTTTCTGTTACTTTTCGAGGGAAGTAGAACTTCCGACTTCGAAAAGACATTCTTAAAATTTGGACTTCTTAGATTTGTATCAGGAAATGATGCTTTGTCAATTGTGAATAAATACTTGTGAGGGATATTCTACTCTCCCCAGAAAAACGCGAGCAGACGACGCATCACACCGTTTGTTCAGGGGGCGGCTCTCCCGCAGCGTTTCGAAAACCTGCCGCCTATCGGCACGTTGCCGAAAATACCGGGCTGCAAGCCTACAAAATGGCGGCCTCATCGTCTGCGTTTCAATTCAGTCCTCGACGAGGAGTTTTAAAAATCAAAATCACCATTAAATTGACGGAAAAAAAATTCGCGCGCTGATATTTGACAATGTTTTTTATTGAACACAGTATACAATCGAGCGTTCGTTGAATCTCTTACTTCCGAACTAGCGAAAATTATTTAAAAAAGAAATAGCTATAAAGACGCGTTCCTCAAGTTTCGGGATTCATTGTCCAAACACGCCGTTCGCGATTTCACCGTACAAGGCGCTAGTGTTCGACAGGGATGCAAGGGTCAGAACTGACAGAAGCCGGGCGACATACGGAAACATTTCGTATCAAGAAAAAAGCCCAATGGAGGGAATTCTTTTAAGAGATTTGTGCACATCAACGAATTTGAGAATCCGAATCCGAGTGCTGCATATCAGAAACACTCAGAGTGACGAGCAACGCTTCGAGTAAGTTGATGCGTCACGTAGATCTAGAGGCATTGCACATTCCGAGTGGCCTCCTATACTGCGTCCCAAAACAAGGATGGCGTACCGCTATCATCATCATCATTATCATCATCATGCCTTTATTTGTGCCAATCAACAACCAACAAAGGTCTCCAATGTGGCACAGTGTGCCACATTGCAGACCACATCTATCTCTGAGACAGATTGAATCAGCGCCAATATGGTCTTGCAGGGTTGACGTCATGCTCTCTCCTAGTACGTTTAACCGTCTTCGGTGCAAGCCAGTGCGAGCGGCGCCAAATCCAGAAGACGGAGAAACTACTGAATTTGGCGCCATTTTAACTATACTCCGTACCCACTTACTTTACCCAATTATTCGCCGCCCTTTCCGAAAATAACTGATTCAATCTCGATTCCCTCAGGGAGAATGCGTACCGATTTAAAGAAAAGAAGGACACTGTATAGGGGAATGAAAGGGCATAATAAAAGATTGTGGGAAATTACTTATACTTTACTTTAAAAGTACATGGTATTTGTAGTCTTTTGCTTCAAGTAGATGGCGCCCTGTGTACTTACTCCTTTGCTTGAAGTGCAAAACCTCTCATTTGCTTTGCACTTTACTGCAGATGCACTTTACACTACACTGGACAGGGCTTACGATGAAGTACGCGTACAAGGCGCCAGAGCAAACATTCGCACGTTTTCTCACTGACCAAGCAAGCTATGGTATTGACAACTTAAGAAATGTAGGGCGTGACATTCTCATCGGATGTGGAACGATAATCAGATGCCCGGAAGCCGAGACTCTCCACCCCTTGCGGTTGTTGAGCTATCCGTTCATGTATACAGAATTTTTAATTTTAATTCGAACATATTTTTTTTTCTTTTTTCTTTTTTATAATAGGAGAGTGAGAGGTATGAGGAAGTGCCGTCTTCAGCATGCATTTATCAGGCTTGGCGGACATTATATGGGGAGATAATCGCCATGGTAAGTAGGCCACTGAAATCAAATGCTTTAATTAACTTTTTCATCATTGATTTTAGGAGTCATATTGCAATTGCGGTATTGACGGCAATCGGCATTGAAGTCCAGACAAACTAAAACAAATTGCGAAAATGTAATAGTTTTTTGTTTCTACACATTATTTGACCAAATTTCGCGTCTTTCAACCCGACTTCAAAATTTCGCGAAAAAAAAAAAAGAGCGCCGCAAGTTAGCTTACAATGACACTTGGAAGAGTGGCGTAGTGTTGTCACTATCTCGTGAGCGTGTCCTTGGTGGACGTGCTGACGACACAAGTGATGACGCGACTGAAACGACATCGTCACTCTTTTTAATGCCATTGTGGACTCTTTCTGAGCCAATCTTTAAATCGGAATAAAAAACGTGAAAACAGATCACTTAATTGATCAATTGATTGACCAATCAAGCTATTACACCTTCGCAAATTATATAAATTGGTCTGGCCTCTGATGATAATTGCTCGTCAATACTGCAATTGCAACATGACACCTAAAACCAAACATTAAGATGTTAATTAACAGATTTAATTTAATTAGCCAACTTAACATGACGCTTAATTCCTTCGCCGAACCTGGTAGGTACATGATGAGGACCGCACTCGTGTAAGTCTCACTTCTTTTCTATTATGTTCGAATTAATATTTAAATTTGACTTTAAGAAAACACCTTTTTTAACAAACAAAAACTTTTAGCGCTTTGCAGTTACGTTGGAAGTAGTTAAACACGAGTGCTGCTTTTCGAATTTAGTGGGTTTTATAAAGTCGTGGCTGTCAGCTCATGTTGTCACGCACAAGCTGGTTTACACACGCAAATCTATACTGTGAAATCTGTGCACGGCCTAACTTTCTCGCGTACCTGCTTTCAGAGAATTTCTCCAGAAATTGATCACGGGAGTATACCCACTCCCCGTAACGAATACATAATACCTCTCTCTAAATTGCCAAATTGTGTGGCCGACATTTATTCCTGAGACCCAGAATTCGCAAAATTTGCCTAATATTGAGCCCTGGAAAATAAAGACGTTAGGAGTACGCTGCAGAATTCCTAATCGTGCAGGAAAGCTGTCAGGTGCAATGCATTCACCAGCACTGAATGTTGTTATTTGTTTTATGTTCAACAATGCATCTCTGCTACATTGGCGTGGCGACCAAATGACTAATACATAATCTTTTGTTCACTCCCCAATTAATTATGTTGCCCTTCAGCTAACTTACTTCCACAAAAAAGAAAAAAACACGGCCGGCGCCGGTTGGGGCGCAGTTCAAGATCGTTAATTAGTTTCTTAATTAAACGACCCCCCTTCCTCTTGGCAGCTTCGGACCCCGGCTGGGACCCCGATGAAGCAGCTGAGGTTCCACGGGGTGCGCTCCTTCCGCGTTTGCCCCGGGGGCACCCTATCATCACGGTCGCACAAGGCTGAACAATTAACCGTGACGGGAAGCATTATAATCTCACAGTTGAGAGTCCTGGTTTTGTACAAAAAAGAGGTAAAAAAAATAGAACACCAGAAGGTCAGATTTAGGGTACGGAGACGCAGCTGAACGTAATGGGCCGTGTCGACCTTCCTTGCTAACATGTGGGTATATCATACCCATCGACAACGATACAAGCCAACTGTGGCTGATCCCCGTCGGTAATATTATGGTGCCTGGAACACGTCTCAAAATAATATGTTGGGCGTGTCCAAAAAAAAAAAACGTTCAACCTTTTTATTTTGGTGAAGAAGGAAGACCAGCAAAGCTGTACTATGGTGGGAATGAAGGAATGGCCGGCCGCAAGTCGGCAAGCCAGAGTGGAAAGGCTCGAAGGTTACGCCACCTATGAGCGACGGCGGCAACTAGACAACCGGAAAGCCGGTTGTCTAGTTGCCGCCGTCGCTCATAGATGGCGGTGGCTGTCCAGAGTTTCGTGTCATCATTTGTTTGCATGACGGTAAAAAGTGGTCCCTCGATTTTCACCCGATGACGTCATAGAGGTGTCACGCTGTCGCCGACTGTGATCCTGGCGATGTGACACCATCGGTGGTTGATGCGGCGGACGCCTGGACCTCTAAACTCGTCAAACACAAAGTTGGGGTCGAAGTTGGCGGAGCACACCGATTGGCCAATCCCGACGATGACTTCGCACCTTTTTTCGCCGACGTCCAATCGGCGCTCTTAGCGGACTTTCTGCTCCAACTTTGCATTCGACGAGTTTAGGGCCCCTGTTTTGCTGCGGGTCGCTCGCTATAGCTTGACAGACCACGGAAGCTCCGTCAGCGAGGAGTTGAAACGCCGCGACGACAGCGACATCTCGCGTCCGCTCGCGCTTTTCACCAGCATTTCTAAGACCAATCGCCAGGATCGCGACATTCGACAGCGTGACACTCCGGCTTTTGTGACGTCATTTGTTGCAACTTCGGGTCCAGTTTCGATGCGCGGTGCGGAGCGGGACGCTAAGCACACCAGTTGGAGACGCGTTACTCGCGCCGTGCAGAAACTCGTCAATATTTCCGTACTCTTTTGGCAATTCTTTCTTAACGGTTCGTTTAGATCGTCCTTACGATCGCATCTAAAGTGTCCTCGGTTTGCACGAGGTCGCACCAATTTCTCTTTCGAGTGGCTTTTTTCTTTTTTATTTCTCTAAAAAAATGTGAAAAAGTTAACTCTGTTCGTTACTTTCAGGCGCCTCGATGGTATCTGATACGAATTTTTTTTTGTTGTTGTTGCATGTCCTTTGTTTTTACGCATTTCTGCGCCCTTACGGATGCCCCTTTCATTCCGACTACCGATATATGTATAGCGTAAACACGCAGTTCAAAGGGGAGAACAGAAGGCCACTCTCTCGCTCGAAGGCTTTAATACCACGAAGCTTCTCCTCTGAGTTTTTCGCGACGTCTCCAATATTGACGGCAAGTCGGGGGCTTGACGCTGGCAATCGTTTTTTTTCGGGGAAAGTCGAACAATGCCCGTGACGGACAAATATTCCGAATGTTTCTCAATTCCGCGTGTCCAAACGACATTCTCTCTTTTTTGAGCAAGCCTTTTTTTTTATTGCCTCATTGCATTGTTGACATTCCTTTGACAAACGGTCTTAAGGCGAACTGGAGAGGAGGCGACAACGAACACACAGGCCAGAGAGCACACAGGCGTAAGATCACGTGATTGGTCGTACCGGCTCGTTGCCTTCAGCTTGGTTCAAATCGAAAGGCGGCGGAGTACGGTGAAGAGAGAGAGAGAAAGAATATACTTTATTGAGGTCATCAAGGACAACCTCGGGTGTTTACCCTAGGGTGGTCTTGTAAGCACGGTGAAGGTACAATAGAAAGTTCGTACCAGACGATGCCTGCTTTCTAGGTGCATCGTATTGGCCGGCGTCCCTTACGTGTGTGCAGGCACGTGAAGCGTGCGCGTGAAAGCAAATTTAGGCTTAGCCAGATGCCCTCTACTTGTAGCCGTGTGTCCTAAAATGCCCCGTTGGCCGGCAAGGCACGTTCGCAGAAGACCCACTAAAAGTCACCAGGCTCAAGGCGAGTCATGTGAGGCACACCGGCCAGTAATTGAGTAAAGACACCGTCAGTTCTCCCGTGTTAGCGTGAAGGCAGTTGCCTCGCAGCCTGCCCCCGAGTCCGTGTTAGGCGCCGGCGACAACGTGCCCGGCAAGGGGGTCATCAAATTACGCGGGCAACGGAGGAAGATAATCCGTATTTGCGCCGACACGGCGTCCAAGTAGGCAGCTTGCCGCCAGCCCCATCCGTGCAGAAGACGGCCCCGCTACGAGGTCGCGGCTTCTTCTTGGCACCGCGTAGTGGCGCCTCTGCAGGCCAATCGCCAGCGCGTCCGTCGCATGGATCGTGGTGGTTTATTACTATTACAGGAATCTTTTGTACATTAAAAGAAGCGATGCAGCAATTTCTTTAACATTCAGAAAATATTGCTTTGATTCATTCCTGGACGTTTAAAACCAATGAAACGCGCGTTAGATTTTTCACCACCCAGAGTTCAGTCTGACCACTTTGAGCACTATCATCATCTGAAAAATTGCAGTATGTGCCGTACCAATGACGGCTTTCTGTTTACTGCTAAAGTAAGAAGTTAAAGATGCTCCTAAGATGATTATTCAAGGCCTATAGATTTGAGACGTTAGCGCGATGCGAAGGAGGCATTTAGAGCAAGAGCTGTGTAACATCATCAATTTCTAACTCGGGCCCAGTCAATCTGTTAGTAGCACACGATAGACTTCAAAGCCCCTTTGTGTATAAAATCTTATCAATGTGTCTATGTGGATTGGTGCTTCGTTCTGACTGGTTGCTTTTTCATGGCTATCGACAATGGAAGACATCGAGAAAGAACTGTACAGTGAAGAGCACATTTTCGTTTGCTGTTGACTTGCAAAAGTGACGGTGCCCGATAAAATACTGTAGATGTACTGTAGACTAGGTTCATTGCCGCCATTTGTACGGAAAAAGTTCAACTGCCATTTGAGGCACCAGGTGGCACTGAATATACAAAAGGGTCTATAAACGGCCGTGCGATCAGGTACCAGACGTGTACACGTTACTCAAAAACGTGACTAACTACCATTAGCCGTTACTCGCTCAAAAATTAACTAAATACTTTGCTCGTAACCGATTCTCAAAGGGCTTACTTTACCTTAAAAGTAGCGAGTTACTTTTCTCCTTACTTTGACGACCAAATACACACTTGCTTTTTTTATTGTTTATTGTTTTCTTTTCACGTAGTCGTTGCACTTAAGTAGTAGCTGCCTCTCGGTGTTTTCATCAGTTATGTCTCCCTCTTCACTGAAAAAAACATCCCCGGCGACGTTGAACAGTAGTTCTACTGACACGCTCGAATGAACTGCAGTGTTGTGCTTCAGAAAGAGCTGGTGAATCTGAGATTTACCTCTCTCTCCTTTGTTCTCTCTGCTTCTAAAGTTCGACGTTGACAATGGGTTCTGCGACATCCCGCGTTGGCAACCTTCGGGTTTACATTCGGTCTGTACACGATTTTAGAAAGGTTCAACCAAAGAACCTTATTGTGTTTGCTGGGTGAAAAACATTCCGAGTTGTAGAGTTCGACTGACGTGTTCAGCGATAAACGTTGCTGTGCTTTCATACCGTTTTAGTTGTTTGTCGGTTTCTTCCATCTGCCTTTGTTGGAATAGACGCATACTCAGGTTAGAAATAAAGCGAGGTTGTTTAAACGGTGTTGTACACGTTACTCCTCAAAAGTAACGAAATACTGTTACTCCTTACTTGGCCTTAAAAATAACTCAGTACGTTACTCGTTCCTTTCTTGAAAAGTAACTAAATAGGTTACTCGCTACCGAAAAAGTAAGTAGTTAGAAGTAACTCGCTACTAATAACGTGTTGCGTACATGTCTGCCTGGAACCAAATATTTTCTGCATTGGATCCGTCCATAGCGTATCGAATCTAGATTTGAGTACTTTGTTTGGTAGCAGATGGGTAGAAGAGGAAGAAGTAGGAAGACGGGCAGCGTGCGATTGGTCCCTTTTCGATTCGATTCGCTACGATCGCACTCATTCACTGTACGCCATATTTGAGGGCGCCGTTCACAGCGCATGCTCAGAACGAGCTCACATTAATAGGCCGCTAAGACGGACAATCTTGATGGTGTGGAATGCACGTTGCTAAAGAACTGCGGAAGCACGCCGTCAGCACACGCTCAACACTCGGTCACACAGCTATGGCCGCCGGTGAATATTCCCAACAGACGTGTGCAAACACGGGTTCCCGACTGATACCCCATCCGTGTGAGCACGTGAAGGTAGCTTTGGCAGGCTTGCGCTTGCATCGTGCCTGCTCACACAAGCAAAAACATGGCGGTGGCCAGTACGCCTTGTCTGCCATTGCCGACCTTCTCTTGTCTTCCCGAGATACCGAACCACTGAAACGGACGTTGATCGATGCCCCTGTGCTACGGCCATTGCTGAGGAGAAGGATGCCATGAAACCTAAAATGGCAACGACCTTGTCTGCAACAGTAATGACGGAAGTGAAGTAAACGGAATAAAAGGACACGAAAACTGAAGGTCGGTTATGGCGGGCGCCAATGCACTGGCTACTGCAAAGCGTCTCATACTGCCGCCGATGTTTATCATCAACGCGCTGTGGTTGGCAGCTACAGTGGCGTGCCGCTGTGTTGCACATTAGGCTCGTTCAATGCCTGCACCTCCTGCACCGGTGCAGGTAAATTGAACGAGCCTATTGTTAAGTTTTGGTTCTTCCCGTCATCGCAGCGATTGGGCACGAGCCCCTGCCCGAATGCATGTCGAGGCATTGATTGTCATGATCGAAACTCGAATGTTCACGCAGCTCTCGTGTCCGCTGTACGAGCTGCAGTAAAATATTGTCACCGCGGAGATCGCGAAGCTTGATGACGAATTTCCGGGGATCGCATTGTTGACAACGCCAACAATGCGACCCCACCAACTTCGTCATCAACGTTTGCAAAGGATAGACTCTAACAAAAGAAAAAAGAACGTCCAAATTTATTTTTGAATTAATGACGCGGCGACAAAGAAGCCTCTTGGTCAGTGACATTGTGTGCGAGTCAAGGATACAAAAATGTTTGTCTTCAACCTAAAACCAGGGTCACAATTCTCATAAATCATACAAAAGAGAGTCTACATACAGATTCGAACGCGAGTCACGGCGAGATCCGTGCTTCGAATGCCGCGTGGCAATGAGTTTAAGGAGAAACCTGGCAGGCGGCATTCTAACCACGGATATCGCGGTGACTGTGTTTGCAGACTGTCGATTTATGATGTGTGCAGATCTATGAGCAGTGTAACCCCTGCTTAAAAAGAAATTAGGGAAAAAGAAATTGTGCAGCGCATTTTAAGCTGCATTCGGTTCGCTTGACAGGGACATCGCGTAACGTCACGTGACATATACGGCGTCACGCGGATACCGTCACGCGGATGGCGTCAAGTGAACAGCGTCCGCTAAGTCAAACTGGACGTAAGTTCACTCAATTTGGCGGGCCTGTGACGGTCCTTCGCCACGGCTTTTGTCACGTCACGTTACACTTTCCTCCAATATGTCGAGACCGGTTATTACGAAGTCAGCGGGAATCGGAAATCACTTCGATATATCCGCTATTTCGTTATAACCGACTTCGGTTATAACGAAGTGCAAAAGGAATGGAAAATCGGGATCGCTTCGCTGTAGCCGGCATTTCGTTATAACCGAGTTCGTTATAACTGGTCTCCACAGTATAGTAGCACTGAGACACACTTTGAGTACAATATGATCGTAACGTAAGGCAAACCGGCCAGGTGGCTCAAGCTACCACCCGTTATAAAGAGAACATCCATTAGCATCCATCCATATCAATCCATTCAGCTGCCGACCGATTTAAAATGTTCAGCCGTATGCTACCATGACCACGTAAGAACTGCGTGCGGGGGAGGATCTACCCACAACATATATAACGTTCAGCTCAATGTTTAGTGTGCCGAGGCTCATTGGCTGCGCTTTGTTCGCGTGGGCTCCAGTCATAAAGAAAGAGCCGCTGACAGATGCCTTCTATAGACCAACACGCGGCAGTGACGTCACGTCGCTGCGGAGGCGCTGCTATTTGCATGAGCGCATGCGCAGAAGCTCTACGTGACGCGAATCTGGTTCCTGCGCACGCGCATTGCCCACACCTCGTGCGGAAACGTTTTCCACACCTCGTGCAGCGCCCGTTTAGAAACAGGGCGTTGGCCTATACTTTCCGTTACGTCAAAGAAATGGTGTGTTCGTACTGAGTGGTGTAGATGCCATTTTTCCCTGTCGATTCGGGAACGAAGCCTCTCCCGAAGCTTTTGGTATGGCAACGTACTAACTCGTCGGCAAGAAACAGTATTTCGATATACTGGTCTGGTCATCGTGGGTACGAAAACGCTCTGCAGGATATCGACTCTGGCAACCTTTGGGGCCGCCTCAGCAAGGCTAATGGGGGCGTAAACTACCACCTGCACCTACTAAGAGTATATAGGCACTATCAAATCAAGGCATCCATCCATTCAGCCACGCTCGAAGACAGCCGAGGCTACACACACCAGCAGACCAACAGGAAGGGGACTACGTATAGAGGCCATGTTTCTAAAGAGATAACTGGGAGAGTAAACACCGTATAGTGAACGATGATCGTTCTGCCGCACAGTGTCGTCGTTCCGGAAAATTGTGCAACGCTTTCCGCTTCCACTCTCACCAATGTCAAATGTTGGCATTCTTTAGAGGCGTTGCTCCGTTCAACCCCGATATTGAGCCATGACGTTTTTCCAGTGTTGTAGGCGTTACCGAAAAAAGTAACTAAATACGTTACTCGTTACTTGCAAGTAAAAGTAACGCGTTACCGACCTACGTTACCTCAAAATAAAAGGAACGCGTTACCGTTACCGTTACTGATAAAAAGGGAACGCATGTTACTGTTGCGTTACTTTTTGTTCACGAACTAAAACATTTGCTGTTTTGACGTTTGATATGTGCGTAAGCGCCATAGCTAAAATATGTCCATGCGGAAACTTAATGACACGAAGGTGTCATTCCCTTTCCTAGCGGGAAGCGAAACGCAGGCTTCGACGCAGGAATCTCCCAAATCCACCCGAAGCCGGACCCTCTTTGGCCTTCCAGTCGAAACGACGGCGGTAGCGAGGTCAACGAGCCGCGGGAGAAAACCAGTGGCAGGAGGTGTGTGATGTCAAATCTGACGAGCACCGACGTCAAAGAAAAGTGGAGGACAGCGGCATTTTTTGACTAAGGAATTTATGACTGGTCACTTAAAAACACACAAAAAATAATTAAATTCAATTTTTTTTAAGTTTTAGGAAGTAAAGTAGCGTAACGTAATTTCGTTACACGTTACTCAAAATAAGTAACGTAAGTACGTTACCCGTTACCTCTTTGGAAAAGTAACGAGTACGTTACTACGTTACCAAAAAAGTAACGCGTTACCGGTAACGCCGTTACTTGTAACGCATTACCGCCAACACTGCGTTTTACTGATCACGTGACTACCTTGAATAGAGTCAATAATTAATAAAAATTCGTGTGACACATTAAGTCCGTTAATAAAAAGAAATTGGGCGGCAGACACAAATTTCCAACAAGCAGTAGCCACTAATTGGAAGTTTCTGTGCGTTCGTTCCTCGCGCAGGCTCGTCCAGATCTTACAGAAGTAGGACTTGCCTTCTACAAACGCAGGTGTAGCTACTGTCAGTTTAAGATATATATTTGTCACATATGTACGTAGTTTCGTCACTGAAGTCAAAATACAGTCCTCACGCAATAACCTATGGGTTCGCAAAGAGAGAGTGAGTGTTCACCCCGCAGTCACTCTCGCCATCGCCGTCGCCGCTCGCGTAAACACGTCATGTATAGCATCTATCGTCCTCTTTCAGCCCCCCCCCCGATCCCGAGTCATGAGGTCCAACGCGTCAAGAGGTCCAACGAGTCAAGAGGTCCAATATTGGACCTCTTGACCCGTTGGACCTCCTGACGCGTTGGATCCTCTTGACTCAGTGCCTCGATGTGTCAAGATGTCCAATATTGGATATCTTGACTCGCTTCATCTCTTGATGTAAAATATGTACAGGCAAGGAATTTGAAATAAGAACTGGCAAAAAAAAAAAGCTACGAGGGCATTTAATCTTTCTCTTATGATGTGAGAATGCGTTAGCACTAGATTCACCCCAGTTAATAATAATAATAATAATAGCTATATTTACCATATAAATATAGTGGGAGCTGAGGAAAAGCTGTCTAAGCAGCTTGACTGGTCCTCAGCCCCCTCACAGAGTACACAGCGGTTGCAAAAGCACACACAAGAAATTATATAAAGGAAAGAACAACAATAAAGGCAAAGAACAAACAAAAACACCTACGAGGGAATCATAATTACTTTGACAGAAAAGTCTAATATCAAAGCAAAGAGCAAACAAAAAGAAAAACACATACGAGGGAGTCAGTGATATTACATAATTACTTTGATAGAAAATGTCTCCTAATATCACACATGCTACAAGATTCTATATCGAAATTAGACCGGATCATTTTGTTCAGAAACGTTGGCAGTGTTATTTGAATCATCTGTAAACCATAGTCCGTACGAGATGCATCTACTACCCAGAAATCGGAATGGCGAGTGCAATATGTTAAAGGTTTGTTTCTAAGGGATGCTAAGCGTATCAAAAAGCTGTTTATATCCCGATATTCCTGTTTATATTTTACACACAGTCTAAAATCATAGTATTGAAATACATTCAGAACACCCAGCCCAACAAAAAGTTCGTTAGTATGAAAATTATATGGCACGTTGCATACGACCCTTAACACTCTTTTCTGCAGTAAAAACAGTTTTTGCAGATTAGTTTTTGTGGTGGTACCCCAGACTAGATGACAGTAGTTCAGGTGAGATAAAAATAATGAGTTATATAAAATCAGCTTAACTCCAATAGGAAGAATATGACGATGTCTATGTAACATACCAGTTATTCTGGCAAGTTTAGAAATTAAATAGTCCACATGTTCGGTCCAAGACATGTGCTTTGAGAAAATTACCCCCAAAATTTTAAATGTGTTTACTATTTCGATTGGAAACGAGTCTAAGAAAATGTCGTTTGTTAGGATGATATTCCTATTTCTGGGGCTAAAAAAGGTCGCCTTAGTTTTTTTCTTATTTATGATAAGATTATTCGAACTAGCCCAGGTTTCAAGACTTTTTAGTGGTTTTATTAGCAACACAAGAAACTTCATTGCAATTTTTAGCTGAAAAAAGAGGCTGGTGTCATCAGCGTAAATGATAAACTTTACGTTTGCTGCTATGTTAACGATATCATTGATGTATATATTAAACAGTAGTGGCCCCAGTATACTGCCTTGTGGTACTCCAGATTTGATTGATTTTGTATCGGATAAGTGGCCGCTAATATTAACGAACTGTTGTCGACTTTCTAAGTATGATTTAATGAGGAGAGCTGCATGGCCTCTGATACCATAAATCTCAAGTTTTCGAATGAGTAGCTCGTGGTTAATATAATCAAATGCTTTTGTAAAGTCTATGAAAATGCCTAGGACTACATTCCTATCTTCTATGTTACGTAAAATATATTCTTTCTGTTCTAGTAAAGCTAGTTCTGTAGAAAGTTTCTTTCTAAACCCGAACTGGGATTTTGTAATGATGTTATGCTTTTCTATAAAAATGGTAAGACGATTATGTATTATTTTTTCTAAACCTTTCGAGAACACTGGGAGAAGTGACACAGGCCTGTAGTTGTTTATATCATTTCTATCCCCTTGTGTTGCCGCAACGGATAGCGCGCTAGTTTCACGATCAAGAGGGCCTCGGTTCGAAACCAGGATGGTTTCGTGCTCATGTAACCAGAGAGGTCACGTGTCCAGAGGTTTTTTTCTTCCGGCTTGGTCACGTGACCGCAGATTTTTTTGCTTTGGTCACATGACCAGATAGGTCACGTGACCAGAGAGATCACGTGACGAGATATCACGTGACCAGATTTTTTTGTATTATTATTGTGTTGGATTTTGTTGGACAAGTCACGGATTTTGCCGACGGCTTTTGGCGACGGCTTTTTCGCTGACTGAGCCAGGTAATGCTCACGCATTAAAAAAGCAGACAACAGAGATGCTAACCAAATAAGGCGGAGAAGAAAAATGCCGGAAAAAGAGCAAAAAGTTAAGCTGTGAAGACGGCTTTGACACGGCAGGGGGGATTTTACGAACACGGCTTTGATACATCGTTTCTGGCCGGTGATGTAATCAGTGTTTGTGCGTATGACCCGTGATTTGCTTGGTTTCTGAAGCGACAGATACGCGCGCGCTGGGCTGTGGGGATCGCATGCTGGGCACTGGATTTTTAAACACCGAAAAACATTGTTGTTATAAACTGTCAAGCTTATAGCAACATTTGTTTGTTTGGGACCTGCAGCCCTGCAGGGCTTTGGGCCTTTGCTTTTCTACCCCTGACCACAAAGTCGTAAATCTGCATCTCCCGTGTTTCTCTCCCCCGCGAATATCGAACACGTCACCGGAAAGGTCTTAACATTCCACGATTTGAGATGCCTTTTTTGTTTAGGTAGTGACTACTTCGGCATCCGGGTTCAAAATAATTGTAAAACTACTTTGAACACATCTTTCGTCACATGCGAAAGATGTGTCCATAGTTATTTGCTATTTCGACGTCTACCATCACACTAAAGCACTAATACGGCGTTAGACGTCAGGATCACTGAAGATAGTTTTTATGTTTTATTTCTGTGACATCATTTTTAAAAGTTGTAGTAATTGTTTAAATTTGTTCACGTCCCGTCAAAATAGCTTCCTTGATATTTTGAAGTCCTTGGTCTTCGAAGGACTTGAAGAGACAGTTTGCCCTGGCGCAGCATGGCATGTAAAGTTAGTCATTTTTCCATTCGCCATGGCCTAGCACTAGACACACTAGATCTATCGGCTTCAGAGATCGACGTGCTTTCCGACACAAACAGTTCTTCAATCGACTTCAATCTTTATGACCCAATTTTCTAAAAATGATTGAGCAACTAACCCACCATCTTACAATTCTACCCGACTAACACATCACGTAATTTCAACTAAAAATAAATGATATCGACAGACAAGTGTTAGGTAATTCGTGTCAAGAATGCTTAATCATGAAATGTTCCGTTTCATGGTTTATTTCACAGCATTCTAAAAAATAAAGAGCAGTAAAGGAGTAACATATCGCTAGCATAAGTATTAGTGGCTGCTCCGTGCTTTTGAATAAGCCAACGGCCCAGATTAACCCGCTAGCTTGCAGCGGTCATAACGTTTCAAGGAGACAATGCTCGCATTCATTTGCAACACTCTATTTGACGCCAAGTGGCGTAATTTGGGCTCGTTTAAAGACGCCCTCCAATGCTATTTGAGCTTCTTCCCATGTTGTGTTATTTACCTCTTTAGTGAATCGGTGAACTCAGTGAATAAAAACTAAAGCATAAAACTGTAGCGCATCATATTTTTAATAGAACATACGAGAACGCGGGACTGGACAAAGTTACCCAAGGAAGTATTTGCGATCACAAATACTGAGATGCATGAAAGGGAAGGCTAGACGCGAGATGCTGAGGTACATTTGTATTTCATATCTGGGGAATTTGAGAGACACTTATAAATGTGTCCTAGAACAGAGAGACTGGAACACAGATACTAAGTTCTACAAGTCCAAAATATGTCGCCAGGCACTATTCAATATTTAACACTCAAATACATATACATTGTGGCAAATAGTATCTGTCTACTTGTCGCCAATAGCCATGTAGTAGTTGTATTGTCCAAAATCATTCAAATAGGTCAAACAGTCAGTAACCGTCACAAGCGGCCATTAATAGCAATATAATTATAAACAGAGAAGATAAAAATAAGGCTCGATGGACCTCTTGACGCGTTGGACCTCTTGACGCGTTGGACCTCTTGACTCGTTGGACCTCTTGACGCGTTGGACCTCTTGACACAAATTGGACCTTTTGACTCGTTGGACCTCTTGACGCGTTGGACCTCTTGACACAAATTGGACCTTTTGACTCGTTGGACCTCTTGAATCGTTGAACCTCTTGACTCGAATTGGACCTTTTGACTCGTTGGACCTCTTGACTCGGCTGTCACGTGGCTATTGGACCTTTTGACTCGTTGGACCTCTTGAATCGTTGACCTCTGGACCATAAGTGCCCCCCCCCCCCCACACACACACATACACACTACATAACCATTTCTCGCATATCTCCGTTCGGGGAGCGGGATTGGTAAGCGCTTATCGCTGAGGAGAGTGGACGGGTGGCCCCCTACTATCACGCACGAAAAGCAGCAAGTTAGCACGTTTCCCACCTCTTCGAAAGCACATCTCCGGCATCTATTATACTATAAGCGAAGCTCCTATAAAGCAAAAAAAAAAAATATCCTAAAGCACGTCTTTTAATAAAGCGACAGCAGCCGCTGTCAATCGCAGCACTATTTCTGTGATCTTTTCGCAACTTTTATAGTTTTTGTTTCATTGGGTAGCAAATAAAGCTTATTAATTTCACAGTCCTCTGCGCGCGCCCCCAAGGTGCAGCTGGCGTGTTCAGAACCTTCGACGCGGGAGCACGTTCCGCTCTTTGCTTTTGAGCTCAACGACACGGTGCGCATTCAGGAGTTCAGTCAACCAACAAGCTGGTTCTCTCACTTAAACGCTTATATTGGCTGCCCCGCCGTGAATTCGTGGAAGTGTCTGCCTTTGTGTACGCTTCAAGAATAAAATCCGAGGCTTTGATGGAAATTTCGTAATAATGTTCTTTTTTCCCCGTCGCCGCCGTCTGCCTACGAAGTCACCTACTTGAGCTTCTGCCTCAAGTTCTTCTCTCAAAAATCGCTATGTGAAGAAGAGAAAAAAAAAATGAAAAGAGGGGGCAAAATATGATATAGCATTTTCAGCGTGTCGCCGAGCCTCCGGCCAAGTCAGCTATTTTTACCCGCTTATGTGAAGGGAGCAAAAAGCGCTGAGCACTGTCAACACTCCCTTCCAAAACTGACCGGAGGGCCCTTCTAATCTGGACACCTGGAGAAAAAGTCGTCTAGGACTTTGAGGCCGTGATTTGACCGTCCCCGCGCTAGACATTGGCACCGGCCGATCACGGCGGTAAAATTCCTTGCCGCCTTTTTCGCCAAGTGTCCAGATTAGAGAGCCGAGGGCAGTTCGTTGAAACGGGTGAGGCGCGCCCCTAAATTTTTGTCCACCCCCAAAAAGTTTTTTTTTTGCACTTTATTTCTGGGATGTTAATGAGAAGGACAATGGAGCAGTATAAATACGCATTTACAATTATTCGAATAGGTTAGAATCCGACTTTATAGACAGCTTAGGAAACGCGTGTGCATAATGCATTTAGGATGGTTTGCTACATCAATACTTTCGTTCAAATGTTTATGCCACAGCCGCTAGCGCTATAAGGCTACGCCGGCTGTCAAGAATCCATACGTCATGACTGAGTCGCTTCTATTCCGAATATGTCTTCGAAAAAGGCAACCCTGGTTTAAATTTGTTCCCATTAAACCGACAAGCTCACAATAGCAGTCGGCACACAGAACTGCTGAAAGGTTTTCTCATGTCATGCGCGGCAAGCTTGATTATACAGGGTGTGACCGGAAAGGGACATACACCATACAAAAGAGTCTGCAAACACAAGTCACCACAATATCCCTGGTTCGAATGCCGCGTGCCAAGTTTCTATCTTGAACTCATTGCCATGCGGCATTCGAAGCACGTATCTCGGGCTTCGAATTTGTAGGCAGACTTTCCTTTGTATGACGTATAAGCAGTGGGACCCATGGCTTACATGGGAAACTGAAGCGGTTCTCTATTGGAGGAAAACACTTACATTGTCTTCATTTGGCTTCCAGGACCACGAGTATCGAGATTATATTTCAGTTTGGTGTCCGGAGGTTGCAGAAAGTCATTTTCAAAATACCACTGAAGCCCCTCCTCCCCGGAGCCTGACGTCATTTCCAGTGTTTTCGAAATCTCCGCTCTCGCGCATCTTCAGAGCCTATCAAAGCTATGGACGCGCACTCATGCTTTTTTTTTTAAAAGAAAAGGGCTTGAAAAAATGAAAGACGTTTACAAATCTCTGTAACGCGAAACTAGAGCGCATGCAGTTCTTTTCTTGAGGAGGAGGATAGGAGGGTACACCCCTCCGCCTTCTCCGTACCATCTCCTTCTCCTCCTCTCCCTTCCTCCTCCTTTTTTTCCTCCTCCTCTCCTCCTGCCGCTGAATTTGTTCATGGACGGAGTGACACGAAGTCGTGAGACGTCATTTTCCCCGCTAAATTTAGCGGGGAAACCTAACCCGCTAAAGTCAGTTGGGAAACTTTCCCGCTAAAGTTAGCGGGAAATTTTGCCGCTAAATTTAGCGGGACATTTTTCCACTAAATTTAGCGGGAAAATTTCCCCGCTAACTTTACCGGGGAAACGTCACATAATGCAACACGCGCGATAGCGCCGACGCCGACGCCGCTCAACACGGAAACGGGCGACTGCCGGGGAATATACCTGGAAAGCTTGCAATTGAACACTATGACGCCACGATCCTAGTGACGCCACGACTGGTCGGAGGCTTTTCGTGTTTTCTCGCATTTAGTTACATCAGTTACATCTTCAAGGAAAATGAACGTGATATTCAGATTCACGTAATAAACATACTCTAAAACTCACCTCTAACTCGTTTTTCTTTTTTTTCTTTTTTTTCAAGAGCCTTTTTAGTTTTTCTTTAAGGACTAACACATTTGGCACGCCTTGCGAAATTCGGATTCCAAAGGTACATACCTGAAATGGGCATGGAAATGTAGTTTTCCAAGAAGTTTTATGTATATTTCTTAAAGCTCTGCTCTGAGGTGGTAAAATATTAAAAATAGAGCAAAAACGATAATCTGCTCACTGGTTTGCGAGCTTGCTCCCAGGTGGTCATTGTTCTTCTATTTCGTTAAAAGTATGAATTATAGCGATTATTTCGCTCATCGCCAGTCTCTGCTATTTTCTTTCTTTTTTTTCGCGTTCAGCAAGCTACTTGGCAGTGAGCTCATAAAACAGTGTGCAGACGATAATCAGACTAATATAGAACATACAAAATACACGGCCTCCGATCTTGCTTTATTTTTAATATTTCACCGCCTCAAAATTGAGCTGTAGAGAAAAATAGACATAAAACCTCCGGCGGAACTACGTTCGCGTTCCCTATTTCAGGTATGCGCGTTCGGAATGCGAATTTCGCAAGGCGCGCCAGAGGTGTTAGTACTTATGGCCGCACCCTGTATATTCTGTTACTCTGCAATCTGCAGGTTACTTTCTTTTATGTAGAATATGGCACCCCATGTCCCTATAACATTCATTATACCCTTTTCCCAAGCCATCGGGTTAAAGAAGCATGTTCAGGAAGTGTGAGGTAGCTCCCTAATATATGACCCGAGTAAAGGAGCGTCGGAGAAGCCAGGCATAAGTGCTGACTGACATGGAGCAATGAACGGCTATACGCGACAACTCCATGCGTCTGGGCGTCGCCATCTTGCTGCAGTGAGGGTAGATCGCTGCTGATGGTCAAGCCATTGTGAGGCGTAACCACGGCCTCAGTAAGCTTGGCTATCAGACGATCTACCCACACCAGCAGCAAGATGGCGCTCGAGGCCGTACTTGCAAGCGTCCATAGACCAACTCATCTCTGACGTCATGCCAGTGCGTGGCACTGCTGTCGGCACAGCGCATGCAGAAGCTTCGCCTCAAACAGATATGGTTTCTGCTAGTTTCTGCGCGCACGCGCCCCCACCCGGTACGTGCGAGCAAACGCGGGCCTGTTTGTAAACAGCGCGTTGGTGGATAAAGCATTCACCTCCAAACAATATGACAAAGCGTGAACTCCTTCCGGCTGATGATTGTTTCATCTTTGAAAGCGGGAGAGAATTATTTCCAGCTGCACTTTGATTATCTACCACAGGGATGCTGATGAGAACATCCCCAAGGAAATCAAGACGTCGGCCTGTCGCCCATCTTCCTTATATGCTGACTGTGTGTATAGTGTTCTTCTTTTTTTTCTTGCACGCCATTACCGATTGTTTTTACGTACCTCGGTGTATATGTTCGTGCAGATTTCGAGAACCTCAACAGTACACTGGAATGCGGCCTACTGCATATTCTGACTGTTAGTCAAGCCAGCGATCTTGTAATAGCCCTAAGTCTCACTGTTAACCTAGTATCACTGGAGTCAGTGTCACTGGATCCTGGGAAAGTAGTGTCAAGCTTCGCGTACGGTCGCCATTTTGGTTCATGGAATGAGCAGTTTTCCTTTGACCTCTCCGTTCTTTGTGAGCCGATCTAAAAATCGCCGGGGACGGCTAGCCTTATGAATAGCGAAAAGCGAGAATTCTGTTATCCACACACGGCGAAACAAGCGCTCATCTTCTAGGCCACCACATGGTCACCGGATGCTTGCGACACAAAAATGTCTCCGCTTGAATCGACATAAACAACCAGACTGCGGAGATGCTATGAAACGACGCAAGAACAACAATATCCGATTGTATGCTGATCTGCAAGATAGATAAGATACAGATAGATATGATGATTAGATATGATGTAGATATAGATATAGATATAGAGTAGATATGCTAGAGGAGGTTGTGGACACAGTTTTCTGTGGACACCTCTCAATCATGTTGGAAGCATGTGTGATTCATACATTATGGTTCGAACATCTTCGCATACATTAGATAGTTTTAGGGAATCGTTTTTGCACATCCGATATGGTACGATGCGGTACGCACTGCGCATCTGGGAGATTTCTGTGGGAGCGCATGCGCAATTCGTACCGGAGGGTCAATCGTACCGTATTCGATGTGCAAACGCGGTTTCCTGAAGCTCCCTAATGTTTGTATGACAAACGCGACATTACAGTCTGACAAGAAAAGAGTACGGTCGCCCCGTTTTCTCCGTATACCTGCTGAATTTAGACCCACGGGACTTCTAGTGGTCTTCCAAATGCAAAGTGAGGCCGAAGGGTTGGCGCTTCGACACAGAGGATATCTTCGATTTAACGGTGAGAGCTGTTTCAAACGATTCCGAGCCCAATCTCCGGCAGCGTTTCCGGTATAAGTGCAGAAGAGCACGATTTTGAAGACGGGCTAGAGGACAAGTTCATTTATAAAACTTAAAAAAAAAAAACTTACTCCGGCCTTTTTTAAATAACCCTTTCGAATAGTACTGCCCTCTTCGTCTTTCAGTCAAGTAAGAAGCTCAGATGCAATCGTAAATGGATATACAAAAAACATCGTTTTTATCTTTTGGGGTTTTTTTTTTTCTGTTACCGCCGCCAACATTGGGGCAACGTGGATTCGCGATGTCCCCTTTGTGTCCTATTGTTGAAGGCCTTGAGCTACGAAGAATCCTTTTATTCGGGTCACGGTGGGGTGTTATCCAATGAAGGGCTTTTCGGTGACCGCGAAGGATGAATGGGCTCGGAGTATTTACTTTCTTTTTTTTTTATACACATATGTTTGTTTGGATCTGCCTCATATTTTTACTTAGCCTCACATCCACAGAGACTGACGAGACACAGAGCTACAGGCATTTTCTATCTTGCACACACACACGCTCAGGCATCCACTCGGCCGCACACATACTTATACTTCGTTTCAGCTTTGGTCCAGACGCAGCCGATGCTACGAGCGCGAGCGTGTAACCCTGAACAGTGCTTGCATTGCACGAGCGCGCGTGCTTGGCAGGGACGCTGAAAGCCCGGAGCTCGCGCTTGTAGCATCGCCTGCGTCTGGACCCAAGCTGAAACGAAGTATCGATAAACACACACGCGCACACGCGACCGCGCACGCGCACAAAATCACACACGCACGCCTATACACACGGGCGCACGTATACACAGACACACACGCAAGCTCACACACATCCAAGCAGATACACACACACAAATACACGCACAGATATACACACACCCACACGCACATACGCACGCACACTAACACACATACACACAGCAAGGAAGCGCACGTATATACATACAAAACACGCGCAAACGCGCGCGGCTCGATGTTGAACGGCCGGGGCAGGCAATTTCGACAATGTAAATCAAAAGGCAATAACCGGTAAGGCAGTACGTTTACAGAGAGCGACATCGTAATGGCTCGCTGGATGGCACTTTTCCGCCTGACAGCGAATGCGGAAGCATTGTGTTATTCTCGTGAAATAGCGTTAAGAATGCGACATTTACGAAAGAAAAGGGCGGCGTCGCCGAGAAATGCACTTTGTTCGGTGTTCCGTTCGATTGTTGTATTACCCTTTGATGTGCTCGAGGAACGCGTGCCCTCCTCAAAATTGTGTTTTGCCGGCTCTCGGAAGGAAACAAGTCGTACCTGGATGCCTTCTAATTTTATTTTTGGCATTACTTTTTTTTTTACGTGTTAAGACGACATTGGAAAAAAACGGTGCTCTAGTCGCCCCAAGTCGAAACGCGTCTAAGTAAAAGGGCGCTTACTTTATAAACAAACAAAACAATTATAGAAAACCAAAAATAGAAAAAAAGACGTAAAAATTTATCCTCCGCCAACACCGTTTTAAGTTTTGAGTTTTTTTGTTGTTTTTCTTTCTTGCGTTACAAAATGTAAAAACTGAAAATACGATCGGATACGCACGCGACACTTGCATGCCCTGTGAGAGCTCTTGGTTTGGAAGCCCCTCCTTGCGGGAGGCTTCCGGAGTTTGTGGACGCACGGCTAATTTCGTCGTCCGTCGTGTCCCGCTCCTAAAAGGTGCACAGCATATGTAGGGCCAGCTGCGGGCGTATACTGACGCCGTGACATCACGTGAGAGTATGACGTAAGGTACAGGCCTTGCCTTCTACGTGGTATGGTCCACGCCGCTGCGGACTTGGGTCAGGCGCACCGGACGTCGGGTCGGCAGAGCGTCGTTGTCATGGAGACAAACTTGAAAGGTACGCATCACGGGGGCATCACGTTGCAATCGCCTTGCACGTAGCGGGCCAAAGCGGGCCCACGTCCGCGGCGCGATTAAGCCCCAAAAACGTCGTAAAAAAGGGAGCGTTACATGTTTTATTGGTTAACGCAACTCGCGAGCGGGAACGATCGGCAGCTGTTTACATGACGGCATCGGGAGAAGGGGATGAAGTAGCGACACTTCCCAACTTTTCAGCGTTTTTAAACCGTGCGAGGAGAAAAAAAGAGAATAGTATTATGATTCAAGCTTGTTCGAGTGTTTGTGCTGATTTCAAATACCTGGTATTTACTTTAATTTGTAGGCTAGTTCTCATGATAATTACACTTAACCGCCTTCTTTTCCCAAAAGCAAGAGTACAAAACCATATTTAAAAAAAAACAGGTTTTAACATATGCTGTGATACTACAAATTATGAAGAATGCAATGTCGGAAGCACTTGTAAGAATGAATAATTATTAGTGACTTTACAACACATTAAAGTTTAGTGTTGATTGTGTAACTACCGAGCAATAAAACAATAGTTACGTTTAAATGTTTCCCTACACTTATACTAAAGAAATCTGCTTCCAGCATTGTCTCCTACGCACATTTAGCTACATGTTGCTAAAAAGTTAATCTTGTCTTTGCCCTAGGATGCTGAGACGTATATCCTGAAAATTCCCAAGGTCAAAAATGTGTGTTTCGAGAAAGTGTTGTTTTCACCATCAACTTCAGTGCAATTTCAGCCATCATAGATATTATAAAGTAATATTATGGCTCAAATATTATTATTCAATATAAGAAACGTAAGAGATTCGAAGAAAAATAGCTACAATTTTCAAAATCGCGATTAAAAGGAAACCGTATTTTTTGTTTCTGTTTTGGGGTTGTTTCAGAGATCCATATTTCTCTTTAAGAAGCCCAAGTCGTGATTGATTAGCTTCGTTCTTAACGGTTAATACCGCACTCTCACTAGCCGCGGAGGGATAATTAGGATGCCTGGGACGCATCACCACCTGCGTTTCTTGATAAGTTCTTAGAGTCTATAGAAACGTATTTACTTTGAGGGTTCTCACGCAAGTCCCTTTTTTTCTCTGTGGCACAACAATATTAGGGTTGCAACCGCGCTCCTTCCAATCAACTGAGTGAACGCAATGCAAATAAATTGCGTGGCGTAAGGTAACACCACAAAAAAATTAGTACTAAATTTGTGTCGTACTATAAGTTCGCTATTTTCAACTTTCGGTGGAGGCCGATATTTTACGGACAGACTTGACAGCCTTCATTCCCCGGAGGCGCCAAGTTTCTGAGCAAAACGTCGGCTGACACTTTGCGGCTTCGCCGAGATTGTGTATACCCTTTCAGTTGCAGTAAACGTACGCAGTGCGCGACTCTGTTAGAGCGAACGCGACATGCGCCATTTTTCGCATTCAACTTTTCTGAAGGGAATCGGAGTGCACCAAATTATACCCTTACCCCTAAATGAGCTCCTTGAAGTAGGAACTTTAACGACAGCGTCTAAAAGAACAATTTGCAAACACTGTCTGCGGCGTGTTTGTTTCTCGTATGATGGTCTTTTCACATCGGTCGTACAAAAACTGTCTGCGACCATGTCCGAATCATACGTATGTATGAAGCAAACACGTTTGAAACATGCGTGAGGTGTGTCCGCCGAGAATGTTCAATCATAATGTCTCGACAGAGCAACTCCGCGTGCCTTTCTTTGATGCACTGAGCAGTCAGTATATGACTGCGGCTTCAAGTTAGTGCCCCGATTCGCACTCTCCACCATACTAGTAACTTTATTGACAGCCTCTAGATACCAAGAGAAAAAAAAACTGAAACAAAAATTGGCGATCGCTCGTGCGCGCTAACAGTGTCGCGCTGTGTATACGTGAAATGGGTTGGTGAAACAGAATTGTCACGAACTAGAGATGAATTTAAATAACAAAAAAGAGCGGCAGCCTCTGAGGAAAAATAATTCCATTACGCCTGGCGTCTCCCATGGAGAAATCGTATGATTTGTTTGTCCAGCATATCCATTCGACCTAACTGCATTTGCTTGCCTTTTTTTTGTTGCATGTTTTGATGTGTTTTTGGTGTTTTATCAGTGCACGCTCTAATATTTGACGAGTATTACAGACCGACACACCCTTTACAAAAGACGTCAACATTTTCCCACGTCATTGCGCCTGCGCAGATACCAGATTAGGGTGAAGTGAAGCGTCCGCGCATGCGCCGGAACGACAGCAGCGCCGCCGCAACGGTGCGACATCATTACTCGCGTGTTGGTGTCTACCCTTATCAAATCAGTCGTTTCCTTTGCTCTTACGCATAGTCATGCCACTCGGAATGTGTTATCTCAAAGCGGGAATCGATCTTTCCCGATATAACACACTCTAAAAAAAGCCCATGAGTTTGCTTTCCCGCACAACACTCGGAGAGCCAATCACCGCAACTTACGGAGGCAGCTCAGCGAATGACGATGCGGAAACATATGTTTAGACCCAAAAACGCAGTCTGAGTTGTGACATTAAGCAATGCCAGCGTGACGTTTTGCATTGCTTAATGTCACAACTCAGACTGCGTTTTGTGGTCTAAACATATGTTTCGGCAATGTCATTCGCTGAGCTGCCTCCGTAAGTTGCGGTGATTGGCTCTCCGAGTGTTGTGCATGAAAGTAGACGCACAAACATTTTTAGAGTGCACGCTACACATACCGTGTCTCTAAATTGTATTTTCATGTTGTTGTTGTTGTTGTTGTTGTTTGTTTGTTTTTTTCAACTATGCAGGTTTGCAAGTTCGTCTGCTTGTTTTTAGGGGTAGTGGTGGCGTCAGGACGCCGAGCTCTGATTGGCTTTCATTGAAGAAGGATAGTGGGTAGACCTCAAGGTGCAAGCAACCTTGAGGTCTACCCCACTATCCTTCAATCGGAGCCAATCAGGGCTTGGCGTCGTTGTGACGTCACCACAACCCCTGCAAAAAAGCATGACGAACTTGCGTTCCGCATGGACATTGACAGTTTAAGAAACGCAGAGTGTGGCGTGTTCTAAGTGTCTTAGCATCGCTCAGCAGCCAATGAGATTGCAGCAAGGGTCGATAAGAGCGAGCAAGAACGAATCACGAAAGCGCAAACAATAAACAACACCCCGCTGTTTTTGTTTTGTTTTTGTTTTTAGTTTTTAGTGACAACAGTAACGTGCGCAAGAGTGCAGGAAACCCACAGTCTCGGTCCAAACTTGCGTGTCACTTTCCAAGGTCAACGGCGAAAGGTGGGCGGCAGGGCTGCCAGGATCGGCTATAAATAGCCCAATGGGGCTACTATTTTTTTTTTTGGTTGGCAGGAAAATCTTGTAGTTGGATATTCGGCTATATTATTGGGCTATTGCATACCCGAGATTCAACGAATTTCAAAGCACTTGGTTTTAAAGCCTTAAACGTGGTATTTTCGAGCCAGGTAGAAACGAGCGATCATCTCAAGAGATTAGAAAAGAAAAATATCCAAATGGCAAGCAGATGTTTGAGGAAATACTCCACCCCCACCCCTCTCTCTCTTCTCTGAATCCACCACTGACCACAGTGATGTACTTGTGCTCCTCTATTGGCTTTAAAAACTAGTAATGTTTTACCTACTTTTCTCTGTTTATTTTTAAATACATGTCTTATGTATTATGTAATCAGTGTTCCACAGAGATGTCTTAAATTCTTTGTATGAAGTTTTATGTTTTGACCAATTGTCGGCTATTTTTATAGTGCGACATTTGGCCATTTTCGGGCTGTATCTCAAAAAAGTTTGGCTGCTTACTTTGCGAGCACCCAGCAACCCTGGTGGGCGGCCATCCCTAATCTTTCCCCTACTTGGGCTTCAAGTTATCGCAGCATTCAAATTCAAAAGTAAAAAAAAAACTACTTATTTGTTTTTACTTTAGAACCTTACGCACTAAGAAATCTACCCTAACGCAAAACACTTCGGATAGCAAATCACCACAATCTAAGGGAGGCGGCTTGGCAAAACGACGAAGCTCAAGATATGTTTTGACCTAAAGAAACAGTCGGCGCTGTGGCCCTAAGCTTGACGTTTAACCCTAATCAATTGCACAGCGCAAACTTTTTTTTAAGGTGTAACTGTTTTTTTTAATTTCACGATTGGCTAAGAATCCTACGTAGATTGCAGGGATTGGCCCTCTATGTATCTTAGAGTAAATTGGGAGTCGCCTTCCTAGCGCGAGTGGCTAAACAAATTAGTGCTTGCACAGCCTCTAGCTGCAGTCCCTTATTCTCGGACCAATAGGGAAATGTAAAACAAACAAAGCGCGTTCTCGAAAGAAAGGGCAAATATTATGAAAACATGACCTTTCAAACGACAATATCGATATAGGACGTGGAATAAGATAAGAGTAAACACACAAAATGACAACTGAAAACAAAAACAAGGTAATACAAAAGAAAAAAAAATTAGGATGGTTATTGCGTGCCTGAATGGGCCGCGATGAAAGCAGCTCAGTCACGTAGAATACGCGCGAGGAAACAAAAATACCCGGATTCAACACCCACGCATTACTTACAAGATAGCGTCTGCTAAAGCGGCCAATAAAAAAATGTAAGAAAACAGCGGCTTTAGGTGGCGTACAAGAAAACAATTTAGTCGTCGCTGCTATTTTTAGGGTCGTTTCTAGTTTCTTCGAGGAAAAAATATCCCAAACAATAAACAAAAAGGGTAACTCCATATTTGTATTACTTGCTGTGTATTCCTGAGTTGAAGTTTTCCTTCACTGATGAACCAAGGCATTTGTGCGAGAGTTTAGTGCGGTGATAATTTATGGGCTGTTTACCTCTAGACGAGAGGTTATACGTTGAGGCAGATAGAGCAACGCAGTTTAAACGGATCGTGAGAAGGTTTTTCAGCTTCTTCCTCTTTAGCTTTAATCTTCAACTCAATAGCGAAATGAGAAATCCCGACGTCGTGGCGTTCTTAGGCACCGGAGGCGGTGTCAAGAACGTCACGACCTCGGGGGCTTCCATCGTGCTTTTAAGCACGCCATGAAACAATTGACATTCTCTAGCTGATTGACATTCTCTAGATAAGTGCCGCCACAACGCTCATTGACTGTGAACGCGTATTCAAATATTCGTCGAGGGATTGATTGTTGACGAGCGCATACGTCCGAGTGACGCAGTCCTCGTGTTTAACATGTGAACTTTTTTCGGCTAACGAGTTTGGGCATCGCGCATGCATCACAGTGAGAAGGCAGAGAGCTTTCGAAAGAAAGAGGGTACGAAATAGTCCACTATATTTTCAAATATTTGTACCGAAAAGCAGGCTTTAGGCTTTCTACTCTGGTGTACTAGCTTTATTTTGGTGCACTAAACGATATGCGATTAGTAAAATCCCAATTTATCCCAGCCGAAAATTCATTTCATGGTCCCTTTAGGTGTGGGTTACGAGCCACCTCGCCGCTTTTGAACAATGGAATCATGGGCGGTGGAAGTGTTCGGGAGATGCGGGGACCGAAAAGACAGATTTCCGTTCCCATCTACTGCAATTGGTTGCTAGAAGTGTCTCGAAAGCAAAGAACGATCGCGGCCGCCACTGCGCTGTTCCCCCTCTGATCCGTCTGCACAAAATCAAACTCGTTTCTGGCCAGCGAGGGCCGCAGGTTATGAATACAGTCGTCACAATAAAGTGAAACACTGCTCGAGGGCACATACACCTTGACGCGCGACACACCTTCAAAAGCTTCCGCATGGTGTCAATTTTTGAGTGGATATCCAAGCGTGCGAAGGAAGAGACGCAGTACTTCGGCATGCCAAGGCATGTGCTTTGGTGGCGCCGTGACACTTGCGTTCCATGAATAGTACCTTTTTCCTGTAATGCTGAGCTGGAGTAAAAATTTCCGCGTGTTCTCAAAGGCAACTATGATCGTTTACAAAAGGTTTTAAATAACATCTTCGCCGAATGACGGCGAGCGAGCAGTAAACGTGTATTTCAGCACGCAGTCGCCCAGCCTCTGAAACGCTCCAACAAAAATCGACTTCCTGTACCTCAAAGATGGCCGATATGGAACTTCCGGTGACCGCATTCGCGGAACGGGGAAGCGCGATCCAGCGGTTGTCATAGAGTTCAGCGGTGTACCTGTTGATGTTTGCATGTTCTGTGTATGTGTATGTGATCGTTGCAAACGATGTTCAGCCGATACTATGGTGTGGTGTGGTACGTGTAATGTACACTGTTACAAAGAAGACCATTTAAGTAAGGTACATATCCCTGCTAACCTTGTTGCCACAACATGTTCCATATCACTGAATTACAGAATATGTACCATAATTCCTTAGTACGGGATATGTTGTGGAAAAAAGGTTAGCATGCATGTGTCAGGTAAATCACTCTGATGGTGCAAGTGTTGTTTGCAAGTAGCTACGCGAAGTGTGCGGTCATGTTAAAAAAACAGCGGACCTTCTGTTGGAAACAATCTCAACCCGTGATTCTATTTTTACATGTTGCTGCACACTCACCATTTTGTACAAAGTGCCTCCCCCCCCCCATTATATATTTTTACAGCAAAAATAAACTATGCATTGCCGAACGCTCAGTGTGCACTCAAATTTAGCGTGAGCGCTCTGGACCAAATGACAAAATTTCTGAGATTGTCGCTATTTGATCCAAACGTTATAAGTGATTTTCGGAAATTTGTCTTATACGGAAATGACTGTCCACGAATACATGAAGATGAATGGCATGAGCTTACAAGAACGGGCCTTACTTTCCCACTGAAACTTCCGAAAATAACTTATCACTTTCGAAAGGGATGGCAAGTTCCTAAACATTGGCATCTGGTCCGGACTGCTAGCGCTACATTTTAGCAGAGACTGAGCGGTTTGGCTATGTATAGTTTATTTTGCGGTGAAAAAACACTGTAAGTGTTTTTAGGTGACACGCTGTATCATTGGACAGGTTTTTGTAAGTCCAGTTCTGCGTGATGTACCCATTTCGGCAAGTCCAGTTCTGCGAGATGTACCCAATGCTGCTGTTGTGTCATACATACATGCACATATAGCTGGTGAAGCCGAAGTTCCTCATGGTGTAGATGCCGCAACTTTTGTGCAAGGAACTTCGGTGGTTCCCTGCAATATGAGCATGTACGCGAGGAAAAATATACTTCTAAATTCATAAAGATTCGAAGAAAAGTGAAATGTATACCTTTTTTGTCCTGATGGTATTGAACCATAGCAGTGAACACATTGTGAAGGAAAACCAAGTGTTTATTGCCTGAAGATTCTTAACATTTATTTCCAAAATGAATAGTATCACCTAACTAGATAGAATGATCTGTTATCCACTTACAACTCTCCTTGGAAAATAAAATGCTAAAAAATCAGTCATAATGAATGAGCTAGCAAAACCTCTTAGCTCAATACTTAAATCTCCATATGGGGATAAGTATAGTTCTGATAAAAACAATGAATAGATAAATTAAAAACAAAAGTCCAACCTATATACTTATACTTATTAACTCGAGACAGGGGAACAAACGAAGAGAAAGAAAAAGGGGACAACACGACGTCGTCTCAAAGATGTCATTCTGTTGTCCCCTTCGCCGATGCCCAGCGACTTCGCCGTGACGTGTCGTAGCTATGGCTGTGACAGTACTGTAGATTAAGAAAGGACTGCTAATTTTTTTTTCCTTGCTTTTTCAAATTTGTTTGGTTAGTCCTGCATGAAACAATATTGCTTGTCAAGGCGGCAGGACATATCTGTTTTTCACATGACTCTTCTCAAGGACTACCACATGGGAGCGTTTTAAGTCCTTTACTATCGAATATAGTTATGGCCGGCTTTCCTCGGGTACTTGTTAAGGGTGGAATAATTACATTAAACTAGCGCTATTTGCGTGGACGATGTTGCACTTTGGTGTGTAGGCCCGACACTCATATCAACCACAGTGCAAGCGAAACTTCAACAGGCCTTGCATACGGGACAGCCACCTTTCTTCGCCACGCGGGTCTGACGCTGTCGGTAACAAAGACGTCGGCGCTGGCCTACCGACTGAGAGGTCGGCTTAAGAGGAAATATTAGCCTCCTATGTGTGGAAGGCAAGCGGATTCGAAGAGAAACCGAGGTGCAATATCACGGCTTTATTATTGACGATAGAGCCAATGGGCGTCCAGCAGTTAAGCGTATCACATAACGAAGCCCACAAATTTCTAGGCTATTCTAAGACTAGCAGGTCGTAACTGGGACGCCGACCAGCAGGTCATGTTGGTACTGTACCGCGGTCTCGTTGTTATCAGAATACTCTACGCCCTCCCTCTGATGGAAATTACGGAAGTTCAGTGGAAAGACCTGGAGACATTCCACCGAAGTGTACTTAGGCTCTGTCTTGGACTGCCATCTTCATCGAGGAACATCTCCACACTTGTCGAGGAAGGCGACTCACCAATCGAGAAAAAGGCACAGGAAAAATCGGTTCGTCATGCAGCTAGACTGCCGAGTATCATTTAAAAAGTATGCTCTTCGTCATAGTCTTTTTTCACGCGATTATTTTCACTTTGGCTCTACTATGACGCTCTTTGTCGATCGCATCGGCTACCCAGAAAACATCCCTCTCCTGCCATCTCCAAACCAGCAAGACGACCATCTCCACATTGCTAGAGAAATTCCAGGTCGTCCCACGACGTGGTAACGTTGCAGATTTCGTGGCACACGATGCCGAAACGACACAATCTAGTCTTATTCTGGAATGATTCACATTTATACAAACGGCAGCAAAAAAAAAAAAAAAGACATATCCACCACAGCTGCTTGCATCTTACCTCAAAGTGGCCAGTCTTCCAGGGCCCGATTGAGTTACTGCCTTCGACACAACACACAGCGGAGCTTGCAGCAATGTAACTTGCTCTCACCGAAAGATAAAAGCACAACAAAAGCGGACAGTTTGTAGTCTTCACAGACTTAAAAGGGGCCTTATAACAACTTCAAAACCTAGAAAAGATGACACCACTTGCGGAAAACACTGCCCAACTTGTACGCAATATGGCAAGGAAACACCACCTTCTTTCAACGGATCTCATCACATGTAGGAGTGCAAAGGAACGAAAAATTGGATGCCCTTGTCAATGAAGCCCACGATGACGCATCCCAAACGATAGCAATCCACCGGCACAACTATTTACGGAGTATTATTCACCATGAGGCGCAAGCTAATCAACCTCACCCCGAAAGGCCTCTGATTAGCACCTAATTGTACCAAGAAAAAAATTATCAGAAAGCAACGTTTTTACTGCACAGATTACTAACTGGCTGTGCAAACGCATACTTTTATTTGCACCTCACTCGACGAGTGTCTACTCTTAAAGGCCCCCGTGAGACGTGATAGAAAATCTGCAGTACATTTCCGGGTATGCCCAGAACACGAGGACCAAGGGATGATCTTCAAAGGAAATCACAGGAACTAACATTGGCAACCAAGACACCCAGAGTCTCCTTTTCGACAATACGGACCATGAGCTGACCTTCATTTCAGGGCGACCTCCTCGATCTACGTGAGGCAGCGATATGTTATGAGTGGCGCTTTCGCCATAGTTCCCTCTCGTGACGTCATTACCTTGCGAACAATCGAGTTCGATGGTGTCTGTAATTAACATACTGGAAGCTTGAAATCCTTGCGCTCTGAAACCAACACTGCCAACACCGTCAAAAATGAAGTTCTTACATTACACTTATTTCTGTCGATAAGAAATCTTTTGCTGACGTCATAGTCAAAATTCGGCCAAGCGGTGGAAGGCCGACCAGAACGACGCTTTCGATCGCGCACTTCGCCAATAGCAACTGCCCGGACATTGCCACGCTGCACACAGCCCTGTCTACTCCACCGTCCTGTCAACCACTCTTTGTTTTCCCTCTTCCCGAGCCGAACGAGAAATATGACCCCTCATTGGGAGGCTAACCTCTCGTTCCGCATTTACCCCTCTTTCCTCAACACTCACTCATTTAGGTGACCACAATAGAAAATAAAGCTCGTGTTCGTGACTCAGGAAGCAGTAAGAAATCCACATTTAATTTTATTTCGCAGAGAGAAGGAAAGTCGTTAGTTTCTTCAAAAGGAAAAAAAACGCGTTACAAGTAACTAAATGACTTGTATAGCAGGTAATCTCTGCATGACCATGCGCCCCGTGGACATGTGTCACGGATGCATTATAAATTTAAAGTGTGCAAAGATAATGCACGCGATACACAGCTGATATCATCGAGAGATGAGCGACCTCTCTTCAGGGTGACTGGCGCGACGCATCCTAAGCAACGCCACTCGCGCGAACACCGCCATTTATTATTCAGTGGCCACGTCACGTCGAGGCAATTATAAAATTACGTTGGCTAGGATTTTTTTTACTCAGTATCTTTGTTTTAATCCAGATCCTTCGCGAAATCAATGTATTAAAAATTAAAAAATAATAACGTTACCAAAACCTCATTTTCAATTAATTATAAAGTTGCCCTGCTCCATCCGACGTCACTATGCGCGCTTATTTGCTTAGATTAAAAAAGTTATCCAGCCTCCTCATTAGGATAATTAATGCCCGAGGTCAGCGCTTCATTGGCGGAGCTATGGTCACCGACAACTTAAGAAACGAAGGGCGTGGCGAGTACCGAGCACGTTACTATCGGTCCCCAGCCAATGAGGATGCAGCATTTGCCGATAAGAACGTCGAAGGACCAATCACGATGCAAGAAGCGTGAACACGGTGTATCCACGCTCTGCTTCTCTCAAGTTTGTCAGTGACCCCAGAGTCCGTACAATCGCGTAGAGCATTATCAGCAGTGCATCGATGATGTAAGTATATCTTTTTTCTTCTCGATTACGCAAAGCGACCGGCAATTTTCGTGACTCTACTAAATATGTCCAAAGTAAAGTGTAAAAAAAAAGCCCATATGGATCGTGACGTGTAGGCAGGGTCAGTGCACAAAATGAAGTAGGCAAGGTCATTCGACTCAAGCAGTCTCGATCACCGGTTTGAATTCTGTGCCCAGAAATAACCTCGGTCAAGTTGCCGGCGCACTTAACCAAACGGAAGTATGGGTGAGCGAGGTATTTGAGAACAAAACGGCAGCTTCAGCACACAAACACACACACACTCACACACCGACACACACGAGCGCGGCCGCGCACATGCGCACAAACACAGACACACACACACAAAGATATGTTTAATCGAAATATTATTTACATCTGCACAGAATTTGGTACAGATACTTTTTTTATTCGTGTTCTCGAACTTCGTTCGATAAAACAACCTTTAGCGGCAGTGACTGACTCGATGCGGCTTCGAAAACGTCTGCATACCCTGATGAAGTGGTTCTCGTTGATGTTGGCCAGAGCGTCCACAATGACAGCCTTTAACAACTCTTTGGTGTTGTGGGGCTGCTTGTTGGTCTCTCTTACTCGACGATGCCCCAGACGTAGTAGTCGAGGGGGTTTCCTTCTGGAGAGTTTGGAGGCCACCACATGTTGGGGTGACGTGGCCTTGGAGGCCGTGGAAGCCAATGCTGGGTCGCGTGGGCCGTGTGGCATGGAGCCGAGTCCCGCTGAAAATGCACGGCCTCCCCTGGGTCACCCCTCCTATCCAACGTTTTACTATAGTACCCCAGGGTATCGATGTGGGTCTTTGAGTTGACCTCAATGCCCTGCTAAAAGAAGTGCGGCAGCATCGAAGTGACCCACGTTGCTCACAACGGCTAGGGACGTCACCATCACCATTCTGTCCGCTCAACCGTAGGGATCTCATCGGGGCTCGCACAGAGCCACCTGTCATTCCTCCCGTTGACCTACTGGTCTTGGTCAAAAGTTCTTCTCGTCGAAAAAATACCAAAGCACGTCCAGTTCCTCAGCATGTTTGAGCTTGTTCAACTAAAGTAACTGGATCTCGGGAAAGTAGCGCCAAGCTCCCCGTACGGCCGCCATTTTGGTTCATGGAATAAGAAACGTCCTCGGCCTCTTCATTCTTGGTGAGCCGATCTAAATTCGCTGGTGACGGGTAGCTTTAGAGAGCGTTTCTGGTATACCGTGATTTTGCTGTTCACACACCAGGCGAAAGAGGAATATGCATCTTTGTACCCCAACTTCATGCAGTGTCGGTGCTTGAAGGCATTGAAAACTAATTTTCCTCTTTTGAAATACGCAAGACCAGCAATATCATTGTAAGAGATGTCTAGAGATAACCATGAATGATAAGTTGATTCCATACACAGTGTTAAAGACGCTTACATTGCCAAGGAACGCTTTTAGTGCGATGACGCTCTATAGTGATCGTGGCACGACTGATTTAGAACGACTCTTTTAAAGCTTCTAAGATCTGATACGACCAAAATGGCAATTGCCATGGTAACAAAGACCGTTCAGCCATTCGCCTTGCGAGTTATGGTCGTCTGCATGTTAGCATCCGCTCGTGTCCTGTTAGCAGACAGAGAAGTAAATGGCGCTACTATCCCAGAATCCAGCGACTTTATGTTCAACAAGCGCTTGAACTAGATGAAACGGTTTCCCCGACATTTCGGGACATAAACTGTCCTCTCCTTGTTGCTTACGACTGATATTTATGGTCCTCGTGCACCACAAGTCCAAGTCAAATAGTGAACTCTGTCACCTCGAGCTCCTTGGCAATGGTCTTGACTTTTAGCCTTTTTTATGTTTTCTATGATTTTTACAATGTGTATCTTATATCTTCCTAACTTGTTTGTGTTGTTGCCGGTAATATATACCGAGCTGCAGCGGAAATTAAATTCAGTTATAAGTAGCGCAGTGTCTGTGTCTACTTCTGTGTCCGTCGTCTTGTTGGGCTTTTTAATCATAATGGTCCTCATTGACTTTCTGGTGTCGTCGTTCACAATGTCATGCACCTGTTGGACAAACTAAGCCGTCCGGACAATGTCTGACCGCTGGGAATATTTTTCTTCTTCGCTTTGCCACGGATGCAACGTTGCCAGTCAGAATTTAAAAGCTGTTTCCTGACCTTAACACCGAAGGATTTTGACACACTTGAGAAGGTGACTATATCCATATAGCTCTGGTCGGCGGTCAACGCAACCAGGACGGCATGCCTTTTCAAATCTTATGTCAGACCGGAAGCTACCATTTTTAAATTGATGCACAAGATAGATGGCATCGAAGTAGTGGAATAAATTTAAAAAAACAGTGCAACAAATACAAAGACAAGTATAAGTCAACTGGACGAGCGCTGACTGACAACTGAAAGTTTATTGGAGAAACACACAATAACCAGCAAGGTTGGGCAGAAATACTCTAAAAAATGTATTTGGAAATACAAATACTGGGATACATTGAAATAGCAGCTAAAATACTGATACTAAAATACATCTATAAAAATGTATCGCGAAACGTATCGGAAATACATTTTAAATGGAGGCAAAAAGTATTTGGATACAAATACTTTTTGCCTCTATTTAAAATGTATTTCCGATACATTTCATAATTATTACTATAAGATGTATTTTAGTATTTTTAGTATATTTCAATGTATCAATATTTGTATTTCAAATACATTTTGAGTATTAAACAGTATGTGTGTTTCTCCAATAAACTTTTCATTTCCACGACTTATACTTGTCTTTGTGTTTGTTGCACTGTTTTTTTAAATTTGTTCCCTCTATTTTGTGCATCAATGAAATGGCAACTCCGGTCTGACATAAGATTTGAAAATGCCGTCTGGTGCGTTGACCACCGACCTGAAACTATATGGATATGATCACCTTCTCAAGTGTGTCAAAAATCCTTCGGTGTTAAGGTCGGGAAACAGCACAAATTCTGACGAGCACGTTACATGCAGCTGATGTTCCAGGCAACTAGTTTGTCCAACAGGTGCATGACATTGTGAACGACGATACCAGAAAGTCAATGAGTTATTATGATTAAAAATCCAACAAACGACAGACACAAATACAGACCTGCATGATTTAATTTCCGCTACGCTCATTATATATTACCGGCAACAACAAACGGAAAATGAATACACATTGTAAAAATCATAAGAAAACGCAAAAAAAACAAAGTCAAGACCAGTAAGAATTTCGAGATGACAAGTTCACTATTTGGCATAACTACAATTGCACAGAGATGCATAAATATCAGTCGTAAACTTGTAAGGAGAGGACAGTTTATAATCCCCGAATGATCGGAAAACCGACCATCTAAAGTCGCTGGAATTCTGGGATAAACAAAGCCATTTACTTTTCTCACCGATGCCTAACCACTGAGCAGATTCTGCTTATGCAGACGACTAACTTCGCAAAAACCAAATTAACTCTTTGTTCTGGCTTATTGCCATTTTAATCGTATCAAGATTCTTAAACTTTAAAAGAGTCGTTTCGTGCCACGATCGCTATGGCATCACACTAAAACAAAATGGCAATGTAAGCGTCTGTGTATAAGTCAACTTATCATTCATGGTTATCTCCTGCTACAATGTGTACTGGTCTTGCATGACTGAAAATTAGTTTTCAATATAGCCTACAACCCAGAGCAAATATACCTCTTAAAACGCCTGTGTGTGAACGCTTATCCTGTGCCACCAAACGCCTCTCCGCTACCCATTATAATCCGTAGGCCGGAGACGACATGAACAAAATGAGCGGCGCGCAGGAGCTTCTTCAAGTCCAGTTGCTAGTTGAACAAGCGACTAGACGATGCTTTGTAGATTTGACCAAGACCAGTAGGTCAACAGGAGCGCCTGTGCGAAGTATCCCTACGGTGAGCGGACAGAATGGTGATGAGCGTCCCTAGCCGTGTAATGGGTCACTTCATGCTGCCGCCTTCTTTAGCTTGGGGCATTGAGGTCAGCTCAAGTTGCATCGATACCACGGTACTATAGTAAAACGTTGTGGAGAAGTGAAGGAAGTGCCCATACGACACGGAGACTCCGCTCCACGGCCCACGCGACCCCGCGTGCTCCACGGCCTCCAAGTACGTCACCCCAACTGTGGTGGCCTCCAAACTCTCCAGGGCCCCTCGACTACTACGTCTGAAGTACATCGTCAGTAAGCAAGCAGCCCCACAACACCAACAGTCGTTGCACTGTCTGTGACGCTGCAACAACATCAACGGTAAAATCAGGGTATGCAGAATTTTCGACCCGCATCAGTCAAATCTTCTGCTCGAGACAACATCGAGACGAAGTTCGAATTTTGAATAATATCTCACAAAATTATTATCAAATGTAAATAATATTTCGATTAAACAACAATGTGTGTCAATACAGTACATGTGCACGGCCGCTGTGCATGTAGTATGTGTGTTTGTATTAACAAACGCGTTTATTATAAACTCGCATACTCAATTTGAGTTGGTCGCATCCGGCAACTTGACCGAGGTTATTTCTGGGCCACGCACTAGGGGAATTCAAACCGGTGATCAATAGCTGACTACTTCGACACGCTGATACCTACACGTCACATCCATGTGGGCTTTTTTACACTTTACTTTGGACATATTTAATTGGGTCACCTTGCCGTCACTGCATAATAATCGAAAAAAGATACTCGATGCACTGATAATAATGCTCTACGCGGTGAAAACGCATTGAATACCCGCTGATAACTTGAGAAACTTAGAGCGTATGTTCCCTTTCTTGCATCGTGATTGGTCCTCTCGAACGTTTTCTCGTCAAATGCCTCATCCTCATTGGCTGGGGATCGATAGTAACGTGCTCGGTATTCGCCACTTCGCTTGTTTCTTAAGTTGTCGGTGACCATAGTTCCGCCAATGAAGCGCTGATGTGAACAAACCCGGGACTGCGCTCGTACAATACAACATAAAAATCTCCTAAAACTCAGGGTTTTAACAATGTGCAATACCAACCGTTGCGCCCTTGTATTTGTTCAAGCGCTACTATTGTCTAAGCAATACGC
>JAZHYW010000982.1:0-112345 GCA_037355805.1 Ixodes ricinus
TTTATTGCAGCAACAATTTTTTTCATCAAGAGTGCATTGTATCAGTCGGTCAACTATTTACTTGTTTTAATTACCTACCTCGACAAGAGGACTCATATTTGTGTTCATCCCTTGTCCGGAAGAGCAGTCTTGAAAAATGTCGACTCCCATTCCTTCCAGTCTCTTCAATAAATATTTTTTTCAAAAGTGTGTGCTGCCTATACTTCGTTTCACCGTAACTTAAAAAAGGGCAACCGCCTCAGCCCCTTGAGCTAATCAGAGAGATGGAGTGAAGGTACGGGACAAATTTGTGCAGATGAGCACTCTGATGATATGTTGTCATGTCGTGCATATTGACTCACCGAGGCTGTAGCCTTTGCCGTTTGCCCAATTGTGATGAAACGAATTACAGTAGCTACAACTCTAATTACCCAAGGTCTTCATACTTTGTGCATTTGTTCGACAAGAATGTAATGTCAGCCATCGCTGTGAACTCGGCTCAGCGCCTATTGGACTCCAAATGCTGCATTAGCGTTCGACGTGAACTGGGGCCCATTCGTGTGCTTTACGCTGAACAAACAAATGATGAGGTATTGCAAAGGGTCTATTGTGACATACGTATAGGAAGTATGTTTCTATATAACAATGCATCAGCACAAACACATTATTAAACTAGATGCTCACAGTGCATTTCTTTTTCGAATTAACAAGTTACAGCAATAATTATTTCTTACGAGTGTAATATTTATTTTCGGTAGCTGGGCCCGTTTTGTGCTCATTAATATCAGCGAGCTTTGATGCTATTATCATGCATGTAGTTTTATGTATCCTTTCTGCAATGCTTACAGAGGCCCTTGAAGGGAATGAATTAATAAACAACATTTTCACATCACTGGAGTTGGTTTTCGGATACGCCACATGTTCAGGAGAAGTGGAATGAGTGCAGCCCATTGCAACCAGTCTGACAGTTTGGTATGTCCGATGAACTAATATTGAAGTGTCAGAGATGCGAGTGTGCTCAAAAGGTCCAGCACGTGCGGTGAACACAATTTTTGTGTATAGACTCTGAAGCAGGCACGTAGCCAGGGGGGCGGGGGGAGGGGGAGGGCATGGGGCCCGGGCCCAACCCGAAATCTTCTATTTTGCTGGGCCCCTCCTCTCCCCCTCTCCCTCATACAGCATTTTGTCATGGGCGGGCACCCCGCCCTCCCGCCCCCGCCCCCCCCCCCCCGAAACAAAATCCTGGCTACGTGCCTGCTCTGAAGACGTAAAAGTGAGCGGAAATATGTTTTTTGGTTAGTGTATCAAATATGCTTATTTCCACTTGATTACATAATTATCGGTTCTTTGCAAATGGTTCCATAACGAGTTCTCTCTGCAGCAGTCTCGTCTCAGGCGTTCAGTCGTAGTACCTATGCTTGTTGTCGGATGACGCTCCTGGCACGTCGGTGTTCAGTTTGGTCGAGGGGGAATTTTGACCGACTGATGCTGTCTTGTAATCATACGTCATGTGCAGCCACTGACATCTGATGCACTGAAGCTGCAGAGCTGGCTTCTAATCCGCAAATTTTTCGGGTAGTTTTCTGTGTCAGTGCAGCAAGCTTGGGCATGTATTTGCTTACGTGGATGTGCCTTTTGCTGTACCGTGGACTTGAAGGCTGGAAACAATGTTTGTCAGCTATCCAAGCCATTTCACTTCCATTTCGTAATGGAAATGTTTCCTGCATCCCGCGACCACTGCGACTTGTGAAAGTCTTGTGTGGCAAAGTGAAGTCGGGTAAGGCTTGGTGTCCACATTTCAGAACAACCAACCATTCTATTTCTTCAAGTCACTCAGCGGCATTCTCCCTCAAAGTTGGAAATGGTGTGCTTTCTGGCGCGGACGCAGATAATTGATGTTAGCAAATTTTTAGGCATTTTCCTTGGACGACAACCGACACCAAATCAACTTTCCTTGCATGCCGCTCACCTGCTTTGTCGTGCTTACCTCCAATCGAGGTAATGGGGATCAGGAGCTTTCAGGTAATGTCGGCACCAGGGACAAAGGCCGCCGAAGATACTCCTCAACGTGCCGCGGACGCTCCTCAAGACACGATCGAAGGTCATTCGGCACGAACCCTTGCAGGCCAATTCATTGGTACGGGCACCTCCAGTAGGCATGGTCGGCCTCATGCAGTGGTAGCAGAGTGGTTTTCGGTCGACCATTCGCAGTACCTCCGTTTTCTTCGGTGTACTTTGTTCAGCGCGGACCTACACTGGCTCTTCCCGATGTCGGAAATGATTCGGCGTCGGGGTGTCTCGTTGAATTGGCATTGAATACTAACGGGTAGCCGGTAGCGGTTGTCGTGACTTTGTGGCATAAGTCGCCCTCGGTTTGTCAGATGCCGGTTCACTCGAAGAAACCTCCAGTTTAAATTGCTGTCGAACTTGTTCCGAAACAATCTCGGCAATCAAAATAAAAGCCGGGCAACTGATGGCAGCAAGTATATAGCTTCCTAATGTCCGCCCGGACAACGTCGTGGATGATGTCGCTGATGCCTGGGAGGCTGGCGTCGAAGTTGCAGCTGGACGTTTCGAGTGTCGAGACGCTGGGAAGTTGTTCATAGTGACAAGCTTGGGCCTGCAGTGTACATTCAATGTTGGAAGCCTCGGGGATATGAACCCTTCGACTGTTGTCGTGGAGTTGCGGACAAGGCTGCCGAAGGTGTTGTTCCTCACAAGAGGGACATGGGATTCTTAGCTTCTTGTCTTCTGTAGCATCAGGGTTGGCACGGGTACTCGATCAGGCGCAAAACATCCTCCATGAAGGCGGTGACGCTCTCGTTGGGGCCGTGTCCTGGACAGAATCAGGAATTCGGCTCTCTCTCGTCAATTTTAACTGATGAACATGCACCTCAGCTCGACCTTGCAAACTTCTTACGACGTTAAGGAGGATTCGTGGTTCTCAAACCAGTGCCTGGCAGTTTCTTCCACGAGAAGTATAGGTTCTGAAGGAGCTGGTTGTCTGTCCACACACTGTGGCGGGCGAAACGGTCATATTGCTCAATCCAGCCCTCGACGTCTTCATACACCTTGCGTGAAAGGGCGTCGAAGTGTGAGGTGCGACGGGCATGCAAACAGTGGTGGAGCGGACGAGGTTTGCTGCTACAGGTTTGTCATTGTTGGCTTAGTCAGCTTCGGCTTTTCTGGCAAACGACTGAATTCCGGTGGTTCATGCTGGTAGCAGCGACTGGCTCGGATTTCAGGTTCTTTGTGGTGTATTTCCGAGGTTCGCCCTTGTGGCACTCGCTCGTTTTGCGGTTTAACGGGACGGTAACCGCAAGACGAGCCATAACGGTACGCGGGATAGTCCGCCACCCGTGTCCCGTTATCGGGCAACTCGGCTGAGGAGTTGCCAGGGTGCACACAGAGTGAACGGCTATGGGTAAAGTACCCAGCACCTCCACCAGAACATACAATGACAGCTGAGCATAACCTGGAACTTTCCAGAATAGTAAATATTGATAGAAGATAAAACTGGAGCAAGCATCCATGACAATATCACAAAACTTACAGAAGAGAGTCTATCCTGACCACTAAAGAAGCTGCATTGCTTTAGTGGCATTCTGTCAAAGAAATCATCTCCTTCGGGGTCGACTGCCGTGGACGAGTTGAACTGAAATGGATGTGGAACCACTTTTCTGGTAATGAGCCGCTGCAGACTGTCGTCGCAAATTGGCTTGAACGGGTGGACTCGGTAGGTAACACGCGCGATGAAATGTCCATACAGCTAGCAATTCGCGTAACGAGTGTTGATGAAACGTTTCTTTCGACAAAACGTGCGACAGACCAGCGGAATCAATACCAACTGCAACACGTGTGCTCAATAAAAGTGCCCGTCTACGCCAGAACAATTTAGGATGCAGCACAGCATCATTTAGCACGGCACGGGAACTACCAGCTTCAAGGCAGTCTCTCCGGTGCGCCGCACAACCAAAGTGAGCCTTCGGTCATTTGAACAAAGCGGCACCACAATTTCACACTGCCAAGCACGACTCACGCAATTTTCGTTGCTAAATTGTGTATCCAAATATATTGCACACGCTTCACTGCAGACCTCGAAGATTCCGATGATCAACGAGAGCACAGAAACGCCACCTTAAAATTTATCCGTAGCGGTGTCCAAATCAGTTCGAGGTTCGAGCAACGTAGGGCCGTTTGTTTCTTTCGTGGCGATTTCCCCGTCAGTCGCCAGCGAAATGCACACCGTTCCTCCGTATTTTCACGTTATGCCCACGTCAGACACCACGCTGAGCTCTGAAGTCGCTTTCGACCGGCCTTATATGACGTCTTCCGCGCCTGAAATCAACTCGCTAAAACGAACGACAACGAACAAAGCATCCGACACGCTCCGGCTCATCCGGGGCCAGCCGCTGCCATCTTTTCTGTGACGTCACGAATATGGTTTGGTCACGTGACGAGTGGTCAAATTTGCGTACAATGGCAGCGGCCTTATGCGGGTCACTTTCGAGTGCAGACCGGAACCCCGGTTTATCGCTCTAAACCCCTCTACATCGTTGGCTATTTCAGTGATTAAGGATGAAAATGGCAAAAAGTGGCTATTATTGGCAACACGCATTTTTATTATATTTTCTAGAAATAGCTACTAAAGGCTATAATTAACTAGTGTTGATTGTTATGAGCGATTTTTGTGTTTGCTAATTGAAATAGCTTTAAGTGGCTGTTGTTGGCTATTAGCATCTATTTCTGACCAGATTGCCTTGAAATGACTAGCAATAGCTATTGCTTAGTATAATTGACAATTCTGTGCTATTTTAGTGTTTACAAATAAAAATGGCTACAAGTGACTATTTTTGGCTGTAAGCATTTATTTGTAGTAGATTGGCTTGATTGGCTTGAAATGACTGCAAATCGGTATTCGAAACTAGTGTTTATAGTGATGGGCTATTTTGGTGTTTACAAACTGGAATGACTTTAAGTGGTTAGCAATGTCCATTAGTGAGTATATTTGACAAGTCTGTGTTATTTCAGCATTTATGTATGAGGATGTCTTCAAGGGGCTGTCATTAGCTATATGCATGATGTTTTATTATACTGGCAACTGGAATGGCTACAAATGAATATTTGTAACAAGTATGGACAAATTGCCACTGGAAGACATTCTCCGCCATAGGTAGGAAATAGCAGAACATTGCTGCTAATATTCACCAAGAGCCTTTTGTCTTTACTGCCCGTCATTCCGTCTGTGAATGACGGGCAGTAAGGACGTGTGTAATTCCTGCTCCGCCCAGTTTTTGTTTTTGTTTTTTGCAGACATTATTTTTTTACTGTTCGGGCATCTGTGACCTGCACTTCCACTGCAAGTGTATCAATGTCGCGGCCGAAGACTACGATTTGCTCATGAAGAACGGAACAATTTCGTACAAGTGTTCGTCTTGTGCAAGGCGAAAAGGCGTCGACAACGTTCCTAGCACCGATGACTCGTCACTTTCCATTCCACGAATGCTGAACTTCCAGCTGCCGGAAGTGGTGAAGGTGACTTTCGCGAACTTATTAAAATTATTTTGAATAAGATAGACGGGCTTTCCGCAGACGTCAAGTGGTTGAGGATAGATAATGAATCCCTCCGTGTGCAGCTAGCAGAAAACAACGCATTGTTGCGAAAATCTCTGCCTCACGTCCCGGAGGCCGTGCGTGGCCCTGCTTCGAAGTCATTTTCGTCAGCAGTGCAGCTGCCGAACGTTCGTCAACGAGATGCGGATGCTCCATCAGCGCAGCAGCAAAACCTGGCCAGTGTATCTGGCTTCCGACCCGAAGAGGGGCCATTTCTGCCCGACCGTCGGCAGACAGTTGACGAGGATGGGTATACGGTTGTTCGTCGCAAACAAAAAACGTAAGTCGTTGAGGGGACCCGAACGGAGAGCAGGCTGGGCGTTGTACCTCGCCCACCGAGGAAGCGTGCCCTCTTCGTTTCAAGACTGTCCCCTGCAACAACGGCATCCAACGTTTGTGAGGTACTCGAGGCTGTCCTGCAAGGCAAGTCAGTTCAGTGCACTAAACTTTTATCGAAGTATGACTGCTACGCCTCTTTCCCCGTCTGTATGGATACCAACTGTTTCGACATGATTAATGACCCGAATGTGTGGCCTTCTGGATGCCTTTTCCGGCCATTTTTTTTTGCTTTAAAAATTGACCCGACTGCCACTTCGATATCTTCGAACAAATAAGCATAACAAAATGTCTGGTCGCTGTCACGAAAGTGTGACCGTGTAGGTACTATCAGAATGTACGCGGTCTTCTAACTAAATCAAATATATTTTCAGCCGGTGTGAATGCGAATAACTGTGATATCTATTTGTTTGACGGAAGCGTGGCTACATGCCAGCATTCCCACCTCTGAGTACTTCGGTAACAACTTCAGCGGCTATCGCCTTGACAGGGACGCTGTTAAGTCCGGCGAACGTTTCGGAGGAGGTCTAATGACTGCTATAAATGCAGATTTTGTTTCTTACCGAAGAGAAGACCTAGATGATTACGACGAGTGTGTGTGGGATGAAGTGGCGATGAAAGATAAAGTAAATTTACTGATTGGTAACTACTATTTTCCTCCACGATGCCGACACGAGTCTAACTTGAGACAAAGTTAGACTCGTGTCGGCATCGTGTTCTTCTTCTCGGATATTTTAATCATCCTGGTGTCATCTGGAGATCCCAGCATGTAGGTTACAGGAGTCTTGAGTCGACAGAAAAGGCCGGTGTGCTACTTGACTTTCTGAGCTTTACCTGCCTTTCGCAGATGAACAGTTTAAAAATCCCTGCGGGTTACGTATTAGACCTGTGTATTACTAATGACATGGACGCTGTAATTTTGTCAGCTGACGCTCCAGTGGTTCCAATAGACGTTTGGCACGAGCCGTTTGCAGCAACTGTAAGGTTGCCTTTGCAGTTTAAGCCTAGGGGCAACTCTCTGTCTTTTTACTTTAGGCGGTGAAATTATCTGGGTATTTACCATCACGACGCAAAGCTGGACTGGTCTTCAGTTTTAACTAACCCTGACGTCAGGTTTAACTAACCCTGACGTCAGTACAGAAATGGTGCATTTCAAACACTTTACTTTTGAACCCCCGTAAAACCCAAGTGATGTCTTTGTCAAGAAGGCGTAACACGTCATCATATGACTATACTATGGAAATTGAGCCTATAAGTAGGACCAAACTAGTAAGAGATCTATGGGTTTTTTGGATGACCACCTTTCTTTTAATTCACATATTAATTCCATCGTCAGTCAGTCCATGAGGGCGTTGGGAATAATGGCTCGTTTAACTAAACCATTCAGCAGTCATCACTGTCTGTTGCGACTCTACAGCACCCATGTACGCTCTAAACTTGAATTTGCATCTGTCGTTTGGAATAATATATCTAGCTCAGCAAGCGAAAGTATTGAACATGTACAAAGGCGGTTTGTACGTATAATCTACGATAGATATTTTGGTCGCAAATTTTATTTTGAATACAATCAGATTTTAACTAGACTAGGATTGTGCTCTTTACGTAACAGAAGGTCTATCCGAGATGTTAAGTTTTTGCATAAGTTGGTTCACGGATCAATAGAGAGTTCTACTTTGCTTGCTTCTTTACATTTTCGCCTTCCTGTTAACACAAGTTCTAGAAATCGTAGTGTTTTATCCAAATCACCTTAACTTGTCACCTGTATCACGAATTCAACATGTCCTTAACACGAAGTATTGCGGCATTGATATTTTTGTACAACTTTGCCCCATATGTTTTACACATGTGCATGATTTTAAAATCGGTTTGATTAACGATGTATTTTTTGTAACGGAAATGTAAGTCTTACATTGTGCTTTACCACAAAGGCCAACTGGCTGTTGGTAAGCATGCAAAATAAATATTGTATTGTATTGTAAATTCACCTTGTGAGGCTTTCACCCAGCTTGTAACAGATGGTTTACAGCGTTTTATTCCGCTTAAGAAAAATAAACAGCAGAGGTATCCATGGTGGTTTTCATATAAACTGAAGCGCAAAATGAAAGAAAAATCTCAGTTTCATCGTCAATACAAACGCAGCAATGGGGTCGTGCGGTATGCAAAATATAGTCGTGCGAGGGAGGAGGTAAAGTTTCTTTATCAAAGATATATAGAAAACTTCAGGAACCATACTCAGAATGACTTACTGAATAATCCTAACAATGTTTGGAACTATAAAACGATGCGCTGGAAACGGGAGCGAGGAACGTTACGTTGACGAATGAGACCGGTTTTCACTCCAACCCCGCTGTTGTATGTGAGGTGTTTGCGTCATACTTTTCAAGCGTCTTTATCCATGATACACAATCTGAAAAATCACGTACACAAGCGCTTAACGTTGCTGACTTCGAGAAGACCGATAGCGTCCTCGGCGCTTTCAGCATTGATCCAGCAGCAGTGGAAAAATGTGTTAGACGTCTGAAACCAAAATGTTCGTCCGGTTTCGATATCATACCATCATTTATTGTTAAACCTGTTCGGATGCTTTTGTACCTGTCTTGACTTACCTTTTTAATTTTTCACTTGAAAATTGCATTTTTCCAGAAAAATGGAAGTAGTGCCAATTGTGCCAGTAGTGGCAGTTGTAGTGCCAATTTTCAAATCATGGAACTCGTCAGATGTTGCAGACTATAGGCCGGCGTCATTACTGTTGTCATTTTCAAAGCGTTTTGAGAGCGTAGTAGAAATGCATCTTTCTAGTCATTTTTAAGAAATTTTAAACCAATCACAACATGGCTTTATTAAGTCTAGGTCCGTGGAAACAAATTTGGCAAACTATTTCAGTTGCGCTGGTCGTATCGTCGCCAACCGTGGTCAGGTCGACGCCATTTATTTTGACCTGAGCAAGGCATTTGACCTTGTGCGTTATGAACTATTACTTTACGAACTGTCCGAATATGGAGTGTCTTTGTCATTATGCCTGTGGGTCAAAACGTACTTGACTGGGCGCATTAACAGAGTTCGTGTTAGCGGTGAGTTATCGAGATCATACATATGTCCTTCTGGTGTTTTCCGGGGTTCAACTCTGGGACCTTTGCTATTTAATATTTTTGTTAATTACCTTTATCGTTCTGTCAAACATTCCAAATTGCTCCAGTTTGCCGATGACATTAAGATCTACAGACATGTCAATTAGGTTGCTGATTGCGAACTTTTGCAAAAAAGACATATCTGTAATCTCGTGATGGTGTGCGATGCAAAACTTGCGTTTAAATAGAAAAAAAAACGCTTGTCATTTCTTTATCGCAAAAAAATGTGTTTTTAATTTTTTTGTAAAATCTAAATATTGAAACATTACGTCGAGTGGATTGTGTGCGAGATTTGAGCGTCTATGTGGATTCACCCTCAATTTTGATGCCGATTTGTCGAATTTGGTGAGTTCATGCTTCCAACTTTTAGGTTTGTTTTCGAGAATAACCCTCGATTTTCAGAAGCCCTCGTGTTTTGTCAGGCTTTCCACCTCTATTGTGCGTTCAAAACTTGAGTTCGGCTCCGTGGTCTGGAACTGTTTCAGTGTGGTAGGCCTTCAGAGCATGACTTCAATAGCCATTCGCGCAGGGTGATCAGAAATGGACCGGACTCTCAGGGAACCGGACTCTCAGGACCGGACTCTCAGGGACCGGACTCTCAGGGAATGCATAAAGCCCAATGATAATCTTCTCTTCTCAAGAGACAGCTCGTTGGCCTCAGCATACAGACTTGGCACAGGAGACGTGCGAAAGGCAACCGTCGCCAATCGCAACCTAAGATGACGGATAGGGTCAAGCATTTTTAGAACGGACGGCCTAGCTGAACCGCAAACAATACTGCCATAGTCGTGTCGCACTATCGAGCGATATATCCTCAAAAGGAACGTCCGGTCAGAACCCCAAAATTGGTGGGATAGAACTTTAAAAATATTAAGTGATTTGTGAGTTTTTAATCTCAGATTCTTAATATTTGCCCCAAAGGTTAGTTTTCCGTCGAATGTAAGACCCAGGAAGTTGTGCTCAGTCTTCACAGAAACTGTGGCGTTGTTTAGTGCTAGAACAGGCTCTGGAAATAGTCTGCGTTTCCGAGAATAGTACACACAAACTGTATTATCTGAGGAAAACTTAAACCCAATTTGAGTGGCCCAGGTTGATAGCTTAATGATGGTTAGCTGAATTCGTCGCTCACACAGTGACAGATTGCAAGAGGACACAGAGATCTGAAGGTCGTCTACATAAAGTGAATATTGCACCAATGGGGGACAGCCAATGCAAGGGAGTTAATTTTGACAATAAACAAAGTGACAATAAGAACGCCTATCTGAGGAACACCATTTTCCCGGAAAAACACTAGATAAAGTTGTTTATATCTGAACACGAAAGGTACGCCTGCTGAGGTAGTTCTCAATGATGCGAAGCATTCGACCGCGGATGCTCAGATTGTACAAGTCCCTCAGTGTATCAAAACACCTGGCTGTAACGTAGGCTCTTTCGAGGTCGAAAAACACAAATAGGCAATATTGTTTATGAGCGAAGGCCTCGCACACCACTGTCTCCAGCAGTACTAAATGGTCAAGAGTGGACCGAGACGAATGATACCCGCCTTGGTTCACATCTAGATGTTTATTGAGTTCCAGAAAATACATCAGTCATCTATTAATTATTCATTCAAGAGTCTTTCCAAAACAGCTAGTCAAATCAATAGGCCTATAACTAGCTGCACAGGATGGCTGCTTATCGCGCTTGAGTATGGGTATGATACTATGATTGATGCCATTCTCTAGTCCAATGGAAAGAAGCCCTTAAACCAAATACGATTAAAAAGGTAAAAAACAATATCAAGTGTGGAAGGATGGAGACGTTGAAGCATAGTAATGAATACCATCTGGACCAGGAGTTGATGACTTAGAGTTTTGGAGCACTATGTTCAGTTCGTGTAAGGTAAAGGGGGCATTAGAAGCTTCGCGTTCACCACCGGATGTTTTCAGTACCGTACTTTCAGCTTTCCTTTTATGTTGCAGAAATGCCGGCGGATAGTGCTGCTAGCTGAAAATAAATTCACAATGCTCGCCAAGGATGTTGCCCTGCTCTCCAAGACTGCTTGGGCATTTTCCATTTCTAGAAAGAAGTGGAATGGTTGATGCATGATACGAGCCATTTACTTTATGAATCATGTCCCATACTTCCTTGAGAGAAGTACTGCTATTGATAGAGGACTCATATTTTGGCCAGCACTCGCGTTTCGCTTTGCGACAAAGGTACCTAAAACGAGCTTTCATTTTTTCGGAAATAAATAAAGTTATCTTGAGTTGAATAACGCCTTAGAACACCCCAAGCTTTGTTTTGCTGTTTGCAACCATCTTTACAGTCTTCATTTCACCATGGCTTCTGCCATCTAGGAAGCTGTCCAGATGACCGTGGGATTTAAAGTGACACTGCAGTGAGAATATGGGATGTTAAAAGATGGTTTATGTCATCAATCAAAAGCTGATCGAGGCGAGAATAGGTCATGAGTGACGACTGCTTAAAAGGGTCCAGTCTACCTTTTCAAACTTCCAGCGTGGATGGCGCGTAGGTGAAGACCAAAAAGTGTCATTAGATTTTAATATAATAGAAACGTGGTCACTTCCATTGGGAATTTGTCGAATAGTCCATGAAAAAACCAGTAGCAGATTTGCACTGCTAATAGAAAGATCGATGCATGTAGATGACAAGGATGATGGACTAAAATATGTAGGATGGCCAGTGCTAAAAATGCATAGTGAATGTGAAAATAATGTGGATTCGATTATCTTTCCGCGTGTGTCTGTATGATACCCTACCCCAAAGGGTGATATGTACGCTAAAAACATCGAGTAAAACAAAGGGCTCTGGAAGTGGCTTAAAAGGGAGTCGAGATCTTGTCGCTGCAGAGAAAGAGAAGGTGGAAAGTACACTGAGCACAGAGTTATGGCTTTATGCAACAAGAAACGAACAGCGATAGCTTCGAGTGGCGTCTGAAGCGGAACCTCTGCACATGGAATTTGTTTTGGAAGCACCACCGAAACGCCGCCACATGAAATGGACGTGCTAGGGCGGTCTTTACGAAACACACTGTAGCGTCTCAGAAAGTTAGTGTGCGATGTATTCAAGTGTGTTTCCTGCAAGCGTAATTTTTCAGTGGAACTGCCGTGGCTTATTTACTAACCTTGCAGATGTTGAGTTTCTTTTAGAAGAGTATAAGACGGTGGTTCCTCCCTAAGAAGAAACCACCGGCTTTTTTCCTTTTTGTTTTGATTTAGAGGTTTGCCATTCCATGTCCTCCTGATCTGAGAAAGGACCTGGAGAGTGGGCAAGGTCAACAGCTCCGACTGCATCCTGAACCTTGGACGCAGGTTTGCCAGTTCCGACGTGATCGGAGACCTGAGCCATGAGTTTCCGGCCACGGCCAGACCCCGCCGTAGAAGGCTTCGACGTACCAGGCCGGGATCCTCCCACAATCACGCTTTCAACAACTTTTGACGTCGATGGAGCAGCAGGTGGGTCCTGTTGCTCCGTAACAAGGCGGGCCGCCTCCAAGAAAGAGGAACGACAGCCTCGCTCCCCATCTTGAGAAGAACCACTGGCAAGAGGCTGCTGGTCAGCCGGAGGTCATGCTTGAATTAACTGGGGTGTCTGTGTGCTCCCAGCGTTACCTGGGGCACCCTGCTTCTCCGCAGGTTGTTTCGGGACCTGAAAGGGGCCTGCCAAGTTTTCAAGAGAGAAATGAATGGCCCTAGATTCCGTACGTGGTGCAGAGCCCCTGCGCACCGCGTCGGAGTAGATGCCTTTGGAAATAAAGGAAAACATTTGTTTTGCTTCAGGGTACGACAAGTTCTCTGTGGCTCGTTAGCTAAGAATTTCCTTTCCTTGTTGCCACAGAGGGCAGGAGCGGGAGTAATCAGGGTGAGGACCCCTGCAGTTCGCGCAGGCAACTGAACCTTAACAGACGTTGGCCACATGGTCGTGGCTACCACACTTTGCACATGTCTTCCTCCCCCGACAGCTACGCGACCCGTGACCAAAACGCTGGCAACGGAAGCATCGCTGTTGGTTCGGGACGTACAGTGTGACACGTCAATTCAAGTAACCAGCTTTGACGAGTGCAGGAAGCGTGTGACGTTCAGACGTCAGGATAAGGTGTTTAGTTTTCACCTCTGCACCGTCACGCCTCATCATAATACGTTTGACCGCCACTACTCCAGATGCCCGCAGGCCTTCCAAGATCGCGTCTTTATTACTGGAAATATCATCTTCTAAAATTACACCTCGAACGGCGTCGAGGGTCCTGTGTGTGCTTACTGTGATCTGCACATCATATAGGGATGTCAATTTTAGAAGAGTAGTGCCTTGGGACTTCCTTACAACTTCAACAAGCAAATCACCAGAGTCCAGTTTTTTTGCTTTGTAATCACCACCAATCTGACTGTCGAGAACCTTTGCTACAAGGAACGGTGACATCTTAGAGACAGGTTTGTCAGCGACCTCAGAACTATCACCATAAATCTTGAAAAATTTTCACCTTCCTTATCTTTCACAATGACTGTTCGTTCGGGACGATGCCTCTTAGCGGCACGTCCAGAACTGGGGTTTTGGTTTGGGGGTTTGCCATGAGAGGGAAATATTGTTCAGAACCTGTGGTGTGCCGCCCACTACGGAGCCCAACAATAAAATAGATAATGCACCTTACAAAAAGTGCTTTGCTGGAGTCGTTATGCTATTAGCACTTCCCAGGAACTATAACCAAGTGTGGGTCTGGACAAGGGTCTGTCGCCACCCACGGTTAGCCCTTGCCGCCAAAGGAGTTGAAAAAGGAAAGAAGAGGATTGAGAAGAGTAATAGAAGGAGAAAACAAGGGTAATAGAAACGGGGGAGGGGGTAGTAGAAGAAGTGGCGACTAACTGAATCATCCTGGTCGAACCAAGCCAGGACGGGAAGAGGGGGCCGATGTGGTGTATTGCCTCACCCGGGGGGCCCCGAAGGGTCCAAACCTACCCCGGGCTCGACTCAACCACCAGGATGCCCTTTTCCCCTCACACGGGAAAGCCGCGCACAGCCAGGCGTGGGCGGGCGAACCCGCATGGCTCGGGGTCCGTGGTGACGCCACTCACCAAACACCTACTTTCACAGGCGCCTCCTGCAGAGAAAAATTATAGATTTTATAATTATGTATTCAATACTAAATGAAAATGATCCTTGCGCAAAGCATTTTTTACATATTCTTGTGAAGGACATCCGCCCAACACATCACTTCCGCCAGTTGCAGTACGGGAGCAGACGCCTTCAGTTTTGGGGCGTTTGATGTCGTAAGTCGTGTCGGCGTCGAATGGAGTGGTGGGGCTTGGGAGTTTGTGTCCGGTGTTACTCGTGATCCCTGGCGTGGCGCTGGTGCGTTTTTTTCCCCCCATATTTCCATTACTCCGAACTTTCGAGATTCGCGGGCCGGTGGCACTGCATTACGGTCAATCGTGAGCTCCTTCTCTGTTGACGTCGTTTTCCTGGTACCACTTGTGGATACTGCAACCGTTTAAACAGTGTGCATCATCTCGCCTACATCCCCGTTGACGTACTCGACCCGTTGAAGCTCGCACGAGTTTTCTCCCTCATATGGTGCTAATTAAAAACGAGGTCACCGACTTCCGCATCAGCGTCGTACCTAACGGGCTAGTGCTGTTCATGAAGTCCTTTATCGACTTTCACGTGAACGAAACTTAGCCTTGTGACCTCTATACTCGCGGACAACTCGGTGGGGTTATGCAGTAAAAGGTAGAGCACATGCGCTCGCGCACCCTGAATGCTGATTGAAGCCGTGCGCGCTGCTTCAATCGGCACTCAAGGTGCGTGGCGCACGCGCTCTAACTTTCACTGCATAGCCACAGAAAGTTGTCCTCTAGTATGATCGGAAAAGTATTTTGTAAAAGCAGAGGGAATTGGCGACGTGCGCGATCGAAAGCGTCGCTGTGGTCGGCCTTCCACGATTGGCCGAATGCTGACTATGACGTCAGGAAGGGATTCATCATCAACGAAAATAAGAGGAATGTAAGAACTTGTATTTTGACGGTGTTGGCAGTGTTGCGTTGAGAGCGCAATGATTTCAAGCTTACACCATGCTATTTACAAACACCATTGAACTTGTTGTTCGCAAGGTAATGACGTCACGAGAGGGAACCGTAGGAGGGCGCCACCAAAACATCTCGCCGCTAATAATGAAAGAACTTACTAAATTGCTGTGACGGTCTGGGCGAGTCACCACTTGAATCTGTAATTTAAAGCCAGCCCCCAACCTTCCTCTAGTCATCTCCTCCGATGAGGTCTAAAAGTGTGAACAGCAGCAGAGGTAATTATTTGCATGATGGTTCGAGATGAGTCCTCCAGAATTTCCCACATAGAGTTAAAGTAAGGTGTTACCCCCCCCCCCCCCCTCTGAAATAGTAAGTATTTGGGGGTAGTTCACAAATTGCAGCTCCCTAGAAATTTATGACGCACCAGCCTTCCAAGAAAGTGAGAATTTTAGAAAAAAACGAGACTTGAACACTCCCTCCTTATTGTTATTTTCACAATCGTACCAAAGCGCAGGCAGTCTGCAACGACGCCACAGCCAAGACCCTCGATTCCCACCACCCCTATACTCTGTTCACCCCGAACCTGACAGGGCGTAGAAGGTTGCTTCCTCGCCTGGCCCCACTTTCTGCGCGCAGTTCGCAAAGAAATTGTAATCACGTAATGCAAGTCCGACGTTTGACTGGTCCAACGAGCACATTCCTTCGACTGCCCCATCAGCTTAGGGATGCACAAGCTTTAGTGCCACACACAACGTAATCGCCAAACAAGGCAGGTGTCTGACCCTTGAGTCTCTTTATGAAATGCGAGACGGGTATTTGAGCCTCTCCCGTCGTCTTGCTCCCCCAATGTCGGCGACTCTGCTGCAGAAATTCGACAAAAACGAGGGGCATTGCCACAAGGACATGACACCTTGTCTAAGATTGTCGCACCTACAATGCTCAGCGTGAAGTTTCTCTTCACAACATCCCCAAGGAATACCGCCCAGCATTCTTCGTAGATTAGGTTGTATTTTGTCGCACACAGCTGAACCTGACGACCAAATTACCTCTCGCTCCTCTGGTCGCAGTTGAAAGGATTTGTCCTCACATGGGACGGAGCTGGCCGGCTACTAAAACAGCAGGGAGGAGAACTGAGACACGACTTTGACATCAAAAACCAGACTATTATGGCGGCACCATCGATGCTATCAAGAACAACTGGTGGCTACTGCTATTCCGTGAGTAGTAGCACTGTAATGCTATTCACTGAATAGCAGTAGCGCTGCAGTCAAATGAAGTTTTGCTGGCCGGAGCACCCCGACTCTCCCCTAATCATGGCAAATTATGTTTGTCATTTTGATACCACTTCTTTTCGTGTAACAAAAGTGTCAGGTATTTTTGTTTAACAAAAGACTGGGCAATTTGTTCAACTAACTGATTAGCAGTGCCAAAAAAAGTGAAAGCCGTTTACAACTGCTTGTAACGCCGAATTAGAGCGCAGCTCTTGAGGAGGAGCATGGAAGGGTACTGAGGGGAGGGTATATCCCTCCTTCTCCTCCTTCTTCTCCTCCTCCTCCCCTCATTCTTTAATCTCCTCCGGGGGGTCACGTGACTTCAGGGAGTCACGTGACCTCGGGGGAAGGGGGGCCATGTTACCTCGGGGAGGGGGGGGTCACGTGACCTCGGGGGAGGGGGGTCACGTGGCCTTGGGGAGGGGCGAGGTCACATGACCTCGGGGGTGTCACATGCCCTCGGGGGTTCACGTGACCCCCCCCTGAGGTGACGTGACCTCGGGGGGAGGCTCGCGCGGTGCATTATGGGACATTTCTTATAAAGCACCGCGCGGTGACGCTGACGCCGACGCCGACGCCGACGCCGACGCCGCTCAAGTGGGAAACGGGCGCCTAAGAGCTGCGCTCTGAAACTTGTTTTTTCTTTGTTTGTCATCATTTTACGGCTGCCTGCACTTGAAAATATGATTCAAATATCCAATCCTGCTTATACACACGTACATCCTTAGCACCACAAGGTCGAGTTCGGCACCCCGTCCCACACCAACCCACAAATTTGTAGTACCCCTCCAAGGTGAGAAAAGACCTTTTTGAAGGAAGCTCAAAGCCAGGCAAGGGTGGAATGTTGCCAAGGCATGCCGTACCGATTCCAAAGTGGCAACCCTAAGAGTAAATATCTGACATTGTAAAGAGCGAAAAAACGTGGACCATCCAGTGTGCTTTCGAAACCAAGCATCAGTCATCCGTTTCGATATTGCCTGGAAAAGCTCTACTGCTGAGGCTTAAAATGCCATAAGTGTTTAAATGAAAATGGTGGCAATCTTCTTTACATCGAATAGGCAAGTGGCCATATTGGCGCTGGAATACCAAAGACTGCACAATGATACATCACAGTTTGCCTGCCAGCAGTCTATGAGGGGAGAGACGACCAAAAATTGACTTGAGGATGAAGAAAAACCAGAATAGGAAAACAGAGATTTACCTGGTTTGTTCTTCCGGTTTGGCTACTCTGCCTAGGGGAGGGGTATATTGTGGTTAAAAGAGACAATAAAAAGAAAAAGAAAAAGAGAACAGTTTTGTCCCTCAACATCAAAGCAAGGGTGAAAATACAGGCCAGCTGGTGTACAGCTCCCATCACAATCCCCAGATCGGGAACAATAAAAAGACGGACTATCGCACACGTCTCAACCAAATTATGCCTACAAGAAGCAAGCTGGAAAAGGCTGTCAAGACAATACACAGAATGCCCGATCGAAGTTATAGTTTTGATCAGTTTAACAACATGACTATCCGCGGGTACATCGAGTGCACACTAACCGCACCGCCGCACATATGATTCCCTAATATGCTGAAACCTGAAACAGAATAGCGCAAGCAAAGAGCATATGTCGATTTTCTGCGAAACAGAAGGTGAGCTCGGCGACTCTTGGCGTCCTCGTTCACAACCACCTTCACAGTAGAGAGCACTGCCATAGTGATGTTGGTTATGTGTGGAGAACCGGAACACAAGGCGATCATCGGTTGACATACTCTGTAAGAACGTAGTATGGTAGACCCACAGTCTAATAACAGGCAGGGTCGCTGCAAGGTAGATTTCGCGGTCACCATAGTCACGGGTTCACCGTCGTGACGCTCAAATAGGCTCAAGCAGACTCAAGGGACCCTTGCGCATCCACCGTGACCGGTGTACGTAGCACCATTTTGAAACTTGGCAGTTCATGACGGCTTCGTTTACTTAATTGACGAAATGAAGGATAGAAGCCAGCATACTGCTCTGCGTTCTTGGGAGGATATATTATGAATGCCCTGTTGTTGACATGCAAAGGTTCACAATTTTGGGTAACTTATAGTGCTGCGTGCGCATACGTGTGCGCACGAATACTGCTTATGAAACTGCGCGTGAAGTCTGTCAGAAATAAAATAATAAAGGAGTCACTAAGCATAGAGCAGCTCACAAAGAAAAGGTGGAATCACTTTCTTCTCGTCAGCCTCAAAAAGAAGGAAGACATGTTGTTCCTCCCTGCTTCTCGGATCCGCTTCGGGGTGCGTCAGTGAAAGGGAGGAAGACACGCTGTTGCTATATCTCCCCTTCCTTTTGTCTTAGAGTGTGCAGTCACAACCTATGACACGAAGAGCTCGACGTTGTCCACAATAGACGCAGCTGGAGCGAGGACCTCGGGGTTTCTAGACAACATGTTGGCATTGGCAAGGCACTTGCCAGGAACATACTGCACCGTGAACTGGTGGCACAGCTGCCGGATGCGGAACCGCTGGACGCGGCGAGGCATAAGCTCGGTGGAGCCGATCAACTAGATCAGCGGCTGGTGGTCGGTTTCGACAATAGAGCTCAAATTGTGCAGAAGATTTTTGAACCCTTGGATGGCCCACAGGACTCCCAGCGCTTCCTTCTCGATTTGGCTGTACCGCGCTGAGTCATGGATTACGTTCTCCGAGACGGAGCACGCAATACGCGCGGAAAAACAACCGGTCCTCCAGGGCAGGTCGAGCGAGATGCCGTTGAGGACATGGGGGTCGGCCACCTCACCACCGTTAATCGTGCCTTCAAAAACACGGAACGCCATGTGTTTCTGCACCATAACAAAAATTTTAAGAAACGAGGCGGAAACTTTTTGTTTTTCCCGAGGTGTGGCTCGCAGGGGTGAACCGAATATAAAAACAATAAGCTATACCTTGATGACGTCGAACTCAATGATGCGCGGTCATAACAAGAGCACAAATCCTGTCACATTCTTTTGCTACAGCAATAATAGCATATCTATTTTTGGACACGTTGCAGTAACAGAGACATTATTTCCAAATTAGCGTTCAAAGTAAGCCTTCGATGCTAGCACTAATCAACTCACTTCACTCACAGAATGAAAACGTGCAACTTCGTATCAATCGGACACAGATCGAAAAACAATACACACCACTCGAACTTGGACACATATAATAACGAGTTTTAGTGAACCGTACGTAAAAGCTTCGCGTACGCAATGAAATTTACGGCCAGAAGTACGCGTGCGCAAAACATTCTGAGCAAACGCACTTCTGACCCGCAATTTTATTGCAAATGCAAAACTTTTGCGTGCGATCCGTTAAAACTGCCTAGTGAACAATTGAGCACACACACTGAGCATGGGACATTAAAAAAGGCCGATTGTTCAGGCCGTGTGAACGCTGAAAAATCACCGTAGGCGAGGTAAACAACCACACTTGCACGAGCGGTTCTGCTCGTGCTGCGGTTGCGATGTCGCCAGACGGATCAGCGAGTCTTGTTTTCTAGACGTGTAGGTCTTGCATCGCTACATGCGACTAGAATGTCACAGCCCCGACCAAAGGCTGGGCCACACAGTAGTGATTTCACGCGACCAGTTGAGACGCAAAGTGCTTTTAGGGGTGCTTTCTTATGCATATACAAGTGCTGTGTTTACTCCACGGGTAAGCGCAGTAAGCGCAGCACTTGTGTGTATAAAAACGAACACTCCTAAAGGCATTTATGGTCTCATCTGGTCGCATGAAGTCACGCGTATCGCAGCTGGTCGCTATTGTGTGAACCAGCCTTGACATTCCAGCGAGACAAAACTTCCACCAAAAGGGGCACTTTGGGCTTTTTGCCACTCACAGCAGGGTGACGCGCAGTAAGCCCACGACGGCATCCATGCCAGCTGCGCTCCAGTATACAAGGTCCTGCCGTCCCCTACCAGCATACAGTCTAATAGAAAGGGTTGTTGTAATTTAAACAAATTGCGCAAGCCCCTGGTTCCGTGATTTCAGTTTAGCTAGGACAACTTACCTAGCATACATATCGGATCCAACTTTCATCCGCCGCACCGCGAAAGGTCTCTGGATATCCAATGGCATGGTGATACCTAGAATGAACGATACAATAACGAAATTAGTGAGAAAATGTCGAACCGGCAAAGTTCCGCACTTTCTGTTTCCGCAGTGCGCGACTCAGTGGTTCACCCTGTTGAATGCCTGCCAGCTAGTTGTTCCACATCAGTGATGCAGCACGATGTGAAGCAACGTCACTACCGCCACCTTCTCCGCATGAAGGGTAATCCATCCTAGTACCATAGCCAAGTCGGAAATCAGATTGTCCGCATTACACTCACCCCGCAAATCGTTCGCCCCGATCATGAGAATTACGCGCAGGGCGATAGGGACCTTCCATCACCACATCAAGCAACTGGCTTGCTGTGGCCTCGCTCACCAACGTAGGACGTTCAAAACAATGCTAGATCATGATGTAGAAGAAAAAAGAACAGATGCACACACAGGAGACAACGGCATACAAATTAAAGATATCAATTTGTTGTCGCCTTAGCGTTTGGAGCAATGTTCCTCCAAACGCAACATCGAGTCGGCGATCAGCTGGTAGTCTTTGGAGAAGATCATATCTGCGACAAATACAAAGTTTGCAACGGGTGCACGATTAAAAATATCCACTCTCACGGAAAATAAATGTTGCTACTCACCTCTCAAATCGCACTTGAGGAAGAAAGACAAACAGACCCCCAACTAGCAACTAAATTTATCAATCGTGTTTCCTTTATATAGGTGAAAGAAAGGGAGAAGTGAGAGGAGGTGAAAATATATGAACAACAAGACGCCCCTCACGCTTTCCGAGTGCTTCTAAAAACACTGAGTCCAGCCTAAGCAGTGTGTGAAGTAGAATGAAAACAAAGGATCATCCATATAGATTCTTCTGTGCGGCTTCCTCTTTCCCCTAACCCCTGTTCTGTATAGTATCAACCTAACAAATAGACTAGCCAGGACCCCACCGCACTTATCTATTTTTTTTGTGCGTGTGTGTTTTTATTCAACCTTTTAAGAATAGGTGAGACCTACTAAAACAGGCACAAACTCCGTTCTCTGCTACGCTGACCTGCAGTGGAGTCTGCATGCTCGTTGGGCCAGTCAACTGTCGGTCTTCGTCCACGTCATCAAGCCCTGTCCGTATATTTACGTGCGGAGAGCAAGGTCAAGCGATAAGAGAAAGGCCACTGATTGGTCCGGCGAAAACGTACCTTTCACTGCAATATCAGTTCAGAGGAGAACGGAGTACAGCTGGGCCCAGTACTGTGGACGCCACGGGCGGGAGAGGGAGGAAAGTCGCTTTTCTATGAATTTTGAGTGAAGGGATGATCCCAGAGGGGTACAGAAGCGACCAGGGTGCGACGTGGGGCACACAAAACAGTCCTCCTTAACTGCTGGGGTTACGGTGGAAGCCGCATGCTCTTGAACGAGTCAAATGGCGGCCTTGCGACACGTGCTCACCCCTCTCCGCATACTCACGCGGGAAGAGCAAGGTCAGCCGATAAGAAGCAGGCAAGTGATTGGTCCGGCGAACACCTACCTCCCACCACTCTGTTAAATTGGGGTTTAACGAAGTATAGTGAGATACGGTTACGAACAATGAAATGGGAGGGGCGACACAGTTTGGTTCGGTCCCGATCGAGGAATACTGCAGTTTACTCGCACTTCATTCTGAAAGATGGAGGCAATCGCGACGGTGAGAAGTGGAGCGACGCGGCTTCACGATAACATGTTGTATACATGCGACAAGAAGAACAATGCACCGTGTTTTCAAATTTGTCTCGGAAGATCTCAATCCAAAGCAGAAATAGACCCATCAGAGAAAAAAACGCCACCTGTCGTACGCAACAACAACAAGCGCTAGCCGCCATGCTGCAGGGTAGTTGTGCGTCGTTGCATACGCTGCTTAGGCCGTAGACGCTAGTCCGACCGCGTCAGTTCCACAGCCCACGATGCCGACGTACTGCTGCGTACCCCTCTCTAAGCAGAGTGGGTACGTATTCGTCAGGCACGTAGCCAGGATTTTTTTTGGGTGGGGGGGGGGGGCTAAAACAAAATGCTGTATGAGGGGGAGGGGGAGAGGAGGCCCCAGCAAAATGGAAGATTTCGGGGGGGCTGGGCTCCATGCCCCCCCCCCCCCTGGCTACGTGCCTGGTATTCGTAATTGTACTCGTTACCGCTTGACAGGTGTCGGTCAGATGGGGATACTCAGCGGTGTTAACGCGCAGAGGTTTGCCTGCTCAAGTGCTAGAACAGAACACGAGCCATTTTTTTTTAAAAAGTGGGTTGTGTGCATGTTTTTACAGCCTAGAACTTGGTCTGCCTCAACGCGCGACGAGTCTCCCAGCTGTAGATGAGAAATTTACCCAGTGCAGTACAACCGTTAGCCTGGGGTCTTTAATGTGCATCACGCAGTTGTGATACACGACCGCACGCCGGTACGACGCTCATCCAGACCGAAACGGGCAGGGGTGGGGATTGAACCCAGGATCCTGGGTTCTGCAGCGTGAGCTTTCGCTCCACATGCTCCGAGCTGGTGTGCGTGAGCCGTTTCCCCAACGGTCCTTGGGTGTTTGAGTCCGGTGTTTTTAATCTTACTTTGTAGCGTATGGAGGTAGAATGTTTACGTTTCAGCTCATTTCAAGGAATCAAAGAGCCAAATACAAATGTGGTGTTGCTTGTGGTACCGCTTGTGGACATGACTTCACAGCTTCGCGAGCGCGTAGCTTCACGTACGCGCGAGCTCGCGGTGCCTCCAACTTGCGCGTGTAAATTGTGTGTGAGGTACGCGCGAATCCATACGACTGTGATGATGTGGGCTGAAGAAACGACGAGGAAAACAACGCAGATGAACGCTGTGATTACATGGATGATCAAAGATGAAGAAGACTGCAAGACCGGATCAAGAAATGTGTATAAGAAAAAAGAAGAGGAGGACGACACGAGGAGAGTGAACGTGACACACGCTCGAGGCGCTCGAAAAAGGCGGTTGGGCATCGGCACCCGGCTCAACACCAGCGGTCCCGGCAGTCTAGGAAGATTTCGGACGGGCGCCAACAGGCCCGTTGGGAACTTTGAACCTGTACACCGTGGGCCGCCGCCGTTAGCCAAGCTGCAGCCAGCAAACCTACGCCTGGGCAGACCCAGCCTGCCAGGCTCCAGAATCAACGTTGCGACAACAAGGCGTCTTCTCGGCAATACCATCGTGTGAGCCGTAAGCGAAGTCGGCGGACTGAACTTTGTACATAATTTGATGACTCTCGTAACTTGTTTTTCTACTCTATCTGACTTTTATTTATGATTTCTTATTCTGTAAATAATATCTTTCTTCTTACAACCACCGCTCCGGAATTCTGAGTTCCTTCCTTATCCATTTCCATCAAAACGACCTCACGTTTTAACCTGCCTGTAGCGCGTACACACCTTTGCAGCGCATGCTTTATGCAAAATAACACGCACGCGCGTGCAGTTTCTGCTTTTCTACAAACGTGCTGCTCTACGACTACAGGGTGTTTCAAATACATTTTCGACCCTAAAATTGCCTGCAAAAATCAGAGACTCGACGTGTCAAGCATAAACTTACCTCGAATACCTCTCTTACTGGTGACATTTGCGCACTAAAATGCTAAGTCTTAATTGTAAATAAAAAAAAGAATTGCCCAAAAAGGGCATTTTTTATATATTTTTTTTCGCACCTGAAACAGAGATTTGAATTTTTATTGTCTAAATGGGAAAGTAAAGTACATAGAGGCCAGTTTCAAGCTTATACGCTCAGACGCTGATCTTTGACGGTCCATTCATTGTAACTTGTAACTTTATTTTGAGGCACTCAAAGTAAGTGGCTCAAGTATCAAGTTAACATTTATCCCGAGAACGTATTTTACTAGTCCCTCTTACACAACAAACGTCGAACACGTATTTCGCTAGTCCCATTTAAACATTAAAATTTCAAGTCTCTGCTTCAAGTACGATAAAGATAGAAAATAGAAAACTGACCCATTCAAAAGCATCAACATTTTTTTTTTAAATTGGGACCAATATTTTTATTGCGTAAATCCGATTAGTAAGCTACGTTTTCCAGGTAAGTTCCTACTTGATACGTCGAGTCTTTGAAATTTGCATGCGATTTGATAGTCGAAATTTTATTTAGAAATGTACAACAGCTTAAAGTTTTACTTGCTTTTGTATCATTTATTGCACACGACCTTTGTCGTACATTAAACCCGTGATCGCCGAGTAGTAACGATGGCTAGTGTGAGCCCGCGTATTTGAACACGAAGAATAAATGTGCAGTAAAAAAAGTCGGCAGCGCCGGGTGGAACGGGGCCGTATTTCTGGCTCTTAAAATGATGGAAGTCATAAAAGCGTAAAAGTCGCGTAATCCCGCTCAAATCGCCCAGCTCAGCTAAAGTGGTACTTGCATTTTAATAACACTTAATTTTATATTTGCAGATTTTATTCCATAGGTTCCCAAAAAACACGGAGAACTACAAAAGATGGATAGCCTTCCTCCAACGAGGAAGTTGTAGCTCCTATCGAGGAGCGCTCTGACTCCGATCGGCTGTTACAGAAGCGATGTAGATCATGTACTTTGTCATTTTTAAAAGCTGGGAGTTGGGAAATGTCGTTTATCTAACCCGCGATAGGGAAAACGCTACCTGCAGCCATACAGAGGCGAAGGGATCGAGGAAACGCAAGAACTCCACAGTGTAAACCACTCTACCGGCCGCAACGGATCGTCCTTCACAATGGCTTCGGCCGCCCAATGTTGTTGGACTCGTTCATCGAATTTTCGCTGTTTCCAGCGTTTTTTAAAGGGGTCTATGATGTCTAATACGGCTGCCAGCTAAATTATTGTACATTTGAGCAACCGTACGCACGCGGGGGACGCAACCGAAATCAGCATATCAGGAGTCATCAAATGATGAAAAAAGAAAAGCAGGTGTGAGCGTGCGAAAAAAATTTAACGTTTAGTGCTGACAATATTTGTTTTTCTATCCACGTGTTTATGCTGCAGTGGAAAGCCGTGAAACTCCACATAAACTTATTTTGGGCAGTGTTTCCGACGGTAGTGCTCGTTAGATCGTAAAATACCGCTTTGCTTTGTTGCTATTTTGATGAATCAAACAAGGAAGCCACGTTTACCTACAATGTCCCGTTCACAAGAAGGAAGATCGTAATTCCCTCTAGGTTACAAGTATTGCCGTGAGTCGTGATTGAATGATGGTATTCGCGTCTCCAGCTCGTTGCTCGCCCTTCTGCGGCGGAAACGGGAAGTTCTAACTTTTCCTGCTCCGCAGGCACGGCGGAACTGCTCGCGATCGTGGCTCGCGAAATGTCATTTCCGAATGCAACAACACTCTTCACTGTCCCACCGTAGTACTGCATCCGGTATGGGATTGTACCTTATTAGAGCGTTTTAGTATTGAGTATAGAAGCAAACGCAAGCGCTGTGTGTTTGCGTAAGAGTTGCGTGCTCCACGTTGCGCATGCGCGTCATCGCCATGCACCAATCCAAAACCGTAATTTTGGGCTCCGCGCACGCGCAGTGGGGAACACGGAAAGCTAACGCAAACACACAGCGCTTACGTTCGCTCGTACACGCATTACTAAAACTCACTACTGTTTCACCGGCTTCCAACTCCAACGAAGCGCGCTGCAGGGAGCAGACGTGCAAGCAGTTAGGCGTTCCTTCGAACTGGAAAGGCTGAGATTGGCAAAACGACGGGGCGTAAAAATGAAGGGAACTAAATGTTATGAAAAAAAAGATCAACTAAAAAAAGTTTTTTTTAATTGGAGGATTTTGTTTTGGAACGATATTGGCGGCGATTACTTTGGAAGTTTTGCTGATTGTCAAAAGTCGCGACATTGATAGCACCATATGCTTTACTCGCAATTAATGCAATATTACATGGATTTTTAGCGTTAGCTAGAATGGTTTAATTGATTTTAGGCTATTCTTATTTTATAACTTGGTAATAAAAAATGCTGCAATTCGCACCAGTTATGATAATTAGCACACTTTTGATTGTCATACTTACTCGCGCATTTAAAATTAGATCATAAGCAACAAATTATATTAGAGCCTAAGAAATTACGTATTAAAATATCTTACGATAAGGAAAGAGGGACATTGAAGACAAACAAAAGACAGGCGAAAGCCTGTCTTGTCTGTTTGTCTTCATATTGTAACAAATTGGATTTATTTTGTTATTCTTGTGCTGGAATAATGTTGAAGCAATTAATCATCTAAATGCCCCAAAACTCACGAAAGGGTCCGCAGTTCACCATTTCACATGAAACTGATCTGAGCAAAAAAAGGCAGCGAGAACGCGCAAATAGCAGCACTGATTTTTTCAACAAATACAATATTCTATGTTATCTCTAAGGTGTATGAATGACTCTGTCTTTTAAAGGGACACTCAAATCTCCAAAAATGTTTTTAAGTGCCTGGATCGAACACGTATGTCACAAAACAAAGTTTACACGAACAACGTTTATAACGAAATAATTACGATTCGATGTGAGACACTTTTTGAGTTATGAAATAATTCAAAATTAAGAACTATACCGAGAAATTAAATCCAATATAGAAGTTAGTTTCGGTTTTGCTCCAGAATTAAAACGTGCCTCCTGGCGTAAATATTATGCTGAACACCGTTTTTGTTTTCAGGGTAAAGACGTGACCTACGCTTATAACACCCTAGCTTCCTCGTATTACCAGAAATAATTTGTGTCGCTCAGTGAAGTTAGCACACTAGACAGGCTCAGCAGCGGCACGCATCTCCGACCCTCACTATACCCGACATTTGAAAAACGAGTGGCGCCACTTATAGCGAATTGGAGTCGCAAATAAAATTGCTTCTGTTATTTTTCTTTAATATTCGGTTTTTCTGCGAGACATCGGAGACGTACAGGGTGTCAACTTCTCTTGGGTGATACTAACATTTTTATACAGTGTGCTTTCCTTTTTTTTCACTATGAGAAAAACTTGGGTCGTATAGAGCAAAGAGAAATGCTGTTCAGTGAAATGAAGGCGTCGTCGAGTGTGCCAAAGAAGAACGAAACAACTCACCGACCGCAACAACAGGTGGATACACTTTATTGCTGGGCACTCAGTACCGCTGCGTAGTCTTAGGACACTGGCCCAAAGCGTTGCATTTTTTAATTGTGAAGCAATATCGGATTAATACAGTTTCTTCTTAAGTATTGCTTATTCCAAGTAAGTGTTTGGATAGCTACCATCGTCTGATATAATTAAAATGGGGTATTCTTAAACCATCGGGTCATATTTTTTTTAACTGCACAATCATCAGGAACCATAGCCAGTAACTGAGAAATACGCTTGATCGATTATTTTTCTTCACTGCACTCTCGCGTTGATGAACTATCCGATGGACGAGTCACCCTATGACAAATATTCCTCTGCGACGAATCATTCTGTTACCAGTTGGCCTGCGTCCAGTGCGTATGTGACGAATCGTCTTTGTCTTTCCTGAACCCTAACGAAAACACCCTCACAATACTTTATCACTATTCGGCTAGGTCGGCAGAGCATGTAATTGACATAATTTTTATTTTGTAATCATCTGTAACCCATTCTAATTGAAGAAGTGGCAAGTATGGTGATTATATTATGAGTTCATATCGAAATTCGACGAATCAGGCGATTCGAAAATTCGATGAAACGTCGTTTCAATAAAATATCCGGTGCCCGAAACTTACTTATATCGAAATGTCTTACATATATCTTTGTGTTCTAACACAAAAGGTGAGTGCAATGTGGCAACTGAATGACATTCTTGGCCTTTCAGTTGGCCTTTTTGACGAATTACTCTTCGACGACTCATGCTAATACCGATTGGCCAATTCAATCAATTGCCCGTCGACAAATATTGTCCTTGGTTTATTAGCGATCTGCCACAAAAAGGAGTGTGGAGCTCGTCAAGCCGACATCTGCCGGCATTCTGCTCACGCCTTCAGCGCCTGTACGCATTTAGGTCGACTAGTTGGCATAGAAATAAATACCTGGACAGTTCTGTAGGCGCTAAATAGCTGTACGCGAGCATGATTTCTTTTCAGAGGGGCGCCCGCCAGTCGGTCCTTCTTTGAATTCTGCATACGTCATGGTCAAAACGTTTCGCAGATAATGAAGGAGGACCTACAAACCCCTTTTCTCCAAGCGTCCGTGTATGGGAGAGGAGACTGCCATTGCATCAAGGACAAGCAAAACGTTTGCGAGTGCGAGCGTTTCTAAAAAGAAAAAGAAATATATCGATGTTTTCGTGTACTTGGTTTCACTCCTGATCAGAGCGCAAGCAAGGGATATATGTCACAAAAACACATACACAAAGAAAAAAGCGCTTTCTCACGGCGCATTGTGTTATATTAGCGGGCGGAAACAGCCAAAAAAAATAGTGAACGCCATGTCGTTAAGGCGCTGAACTGTTGGTGATGCTTGATCGGCACAATGGGATGATCGAGCTTCAACTGAGAGTGAAATGAGGCAAGACAGTTCTATGGTTTTACTTGTTGTTTATTCTGTTTTCCTCCTTTTTTGGACAAAATATCGCGGCTCACAAGAGCTTGGCATCGTCGTTCGATGAAACTCTGTTTTATTTAGACGTTTCATTCAATAGTGGATATTTCTTCGAACGCCAACTCATCAAATTGGTTCACGATGCTTCATTAAATTTCGTTTCTGCTATCAAACGGTTTACATATGCCAATAAGGCAGCTTCTCAGCAATTAGAAATAAAGCATGGAGTGCCCCAGGGCTCCATACTGGGCCCGCCACTTTTTCCTATATACATAAATGACATAACAGACATCCCGAACTCTCCACATAACGTGATGTACGCTTACGATACCAATGTTTCCTTCTGCAGCAATACAAAAGCGTCTTTAGACCAACAGGCAAATGTTTATCTTCAAAAGCCTCCAAAGCGGCTGGAAGCAAACCTACTTAAACTAAATCTGGACAAAACAAAGTAAAATATATTAGGACCTATTTGCAATATTTGCACAACAACAGTGTAATACATCTACAATATAATAGCACGCCTTATCTCGGGTTATAGAACATAAGTTTCTTGGCGTCTGCTTTAATGAACACTTACTTGGGCCACTCACCTGAACAAATTAAAAGGGGACCTATCGAGAACAGTAGGCTGTATATATAAAGCAGCAAATATATTACCAGAGTGGCTTATCAAAAACTTATATTAATCTGTGCTTTACTCAAAGCTTTGTTATGGAGTTATGACAAGGGGTCAACCGCTTCCACACATAATAGCAAAAATAATTATACCCCAGAAAAATGATTTCAGCATTTTAGAAAACTATGAAGGAAATGTTCGTGATTTTTATAGCAGTCTATATTTTACAACACATAACATGCATAAAGCAATCTAGATTTACTACTTTAAACTTATGCAGACAATATACAAATTTAAATTTCATCAAATGGATGAAGTGCCATCGCAACCTGATCTTCTCAGAAGCGCCTAACGCAAGACATCTAAGTTGAGGACAAATTATGGAAAACAAAAATAAATAATCAGGTTCCTACATTACTAAACGTTTTTTAAGGTCGTACTGACCCTAAAGTAGTAGAAGGTGAAAGTGACCCTTATGTTATGTGCCTATCAGTGTTGCAATGACAAATATGTTTGTTACATGGGTGTAATCTTTTGTGTACATAACTTTTGTGAATTTATGCTCCTTTAATCATTTTGTATTTTACATCAGTGATTACGGATCACTACGCATGAATTATAGTTATCTTGGTGCGGCATTATCTGGCTTGCTTTATAATTTTAAAACGTTTTTTGAACATGCACACTTTTTACGCACGACAGTGCGTAAAAAGTGTGCATGTTCACTGCTACGTACTTACATATATGTATGTTGTTTACTTTCTTTACGTATAGTGTACGGCAACTAATGCAAGTTGTGCTGTTATGAACTGTGGGGGAAGAGGCTTAGTCAGGCAGAAATGCCTTTTTACTCTAACTCTCTACCAAGCTTGGCCCGTGAGAAAACCAAATAAACTTCAAACTTTAAACTACTGCAAATATAATAACTACGCTCGTCATTTTTTGCAAAACTCAGTAGCCTCTAGCGAAAATTATGTTCCTTAATTCAAAAAACGTACCCAAGTAGTCAAAAAAATTGTTGTTTACTAATACAAATAGTATGTGTACACTTATACTCACCAAGTCAACATTTTCAGCAGTGGTCTAAGATTGTGTTGAGTTTATCTCGCGTTTTTTAATTCCTTTTTGTTCCTCCCGTTTTGGCCTTTTAACTATAAGCTTCCACCAGCTGGCTTGCGCGCCAACTCTTATTTCAAGGGAAACAAGTTTGTAAATTAGGGTGACACTATAGTTTTGGAATCCTATGCCAATTTCGATTGCCATTTGGTGGGCCACGTACGAATTTTAAAATATATCCTTTCGTACAGGTAATCAGTTAGTAAATCCAATGGAGATTGGAGGAATGTATTACGACTGGAAGAACGAATTTGAAAATCACACGGCAAATAGAAAGTTTCAACCATTCTTCTTTTTCGATTGGGCGCATTTCGTAGCAGCTCCCTCAGCTCTGAACGGAGTAGCTCGAGTCAGAATTCCCGGAGTCATTACTGAACGGAAAAAAAAAAGCGCGGCGCTTCAACTTCTCTTGCCCAGTTTCCGCTCTCCCTTGTGGCAGGCGGCCCCCGAATAAACTGTAAGCAGACGACTTGATGTATTTTTATACACCCGTCAAATTGGCCACGATCGGCGACTGAGGTTTTGTTAGCCGACGTAAGCGTCAGGGAACGTCTCATATTTGGATAGTCTGATTTAGCTACGCAAAGAAATCATCGAAAATATAGTAAGGGTGCAGGCAAGCTGGTGAATGTTAACCATGTTGAATAAACCTGAGACTGGGGCAGAAGTGGACATATAACTCGAAGGAACAAAAAAGGACAGGACGATGTCTCAAACACAGCTGGAAGGTTTCTTTAGTCCGCCTACTTATATAGCCCACAATCAACCACCACCAAAACACAAAGGGGAAACCTCTAACCAGTTAAAATGCCAAACCCTTCAATCAGCCACCACCAACACAAAGGGGCAAACTCTAACCAGTTCAAAGGCCAAGCCCTCAAATCAACCACCACCAACACAAAGGGACAAACTCTAACCAGTTCAAAGGCCAAGCCCTCCAATCAGTCACCACCAACACAAAGGGGCAACCTCTAACCAGTTCAAACGCCAAACCCTCCAATCAGCCACCACCGACACAAAGGGGCAACCTCGTCTAAATAGTCCAAACGCCAAACCCTCCAGTACACAAAGTAGGGGATACGGTCCATTCGTCACATGCGCACTCGTCACAGGACGATTCGTCCCACTGGAACATTCGTCACACCATGACTCTTCACGCGGGCAACCGGTCGCACAAAAGTTTTTTCGTCCACAAACAATGTATTGTTCTATTTGGTTAGGGCGGATAAAGTGGGTCACCTCTTATCTTAGCATGTCTTTTGCTGCTCAAGGGTGAAGAATTTGCAACAAACGTTTTAGCTTCTGGTTACGTCCCGAACACACAATGTTTTGTTCTATTTTGTTTGGGCGGATAAAGTGGGTCACCTGTTAGCATGTCTTTCGCTTCTCAAGGGTGAAGAATTTGCAACAAACGTTTTAGCTTCTGGTTACGTCCCGAACATACAATGTTTTGTTCTATTTGGTTTGGGCGGATAAAGTGGGTCACCTCTTAGCGTGTCTTTCGCTGCTCAAGGGTGAAGAATTTGCAACAAACGTTTTAGCTTCTGGTTACGCCACGAACATACAATGTTTTGTTCTATTTGGTTTGGGCGGATAAAGTGGGTCACCTTTTAGCATGTCTTTCGCTTCTCAAGGGTGAAGAATTTGCAACAAACGTTTCAGCTTCTGGTTACGTCCCGAACGTACAATGTTTTGTTCTATTTGGTTTGGGCGGATAAAGTGGGCCACCTGTTAGCATATCTTTCGCTGCTCAAGGGTGAAGAATTTGCAACAAACGTTTTAGCTTCTGGTTACGTCCCGAACATACAATGTTTTGTTCTATTTGGTTTGGGTGATAAAGTGGGTCACCCTCTTAGCATGTCTTTCGCTTCTCAAGGGTGCAGAATTTGCAACAAACGTTTTAGCTTCTGGTTACGTCCCGAACATAAAATGTTTTGTTCTATTTGGTTTGGGCGGATAAAGTGGGTCACCTGTTAGCATGGCTTTCGCTGCTCAAGGGTGAAGAATTTGCAACAAACATTTTAGCTTCTGGTTACGTCCTGAACATACAATGCTTTGTTCTATTTGGTTTGGGCGGATAAAGTGGGTCACCTCTTCTAGCATGTCTTTTCGCTTACTCAAGGGCTGAAGAATTTGCAACAAACGTTTTAGCTTCTGGTTACGTCCCGAACATACAATGTTTTGTTCTATTTGGTTTGGGTGGATAAAGGGTCACCTGTTAGCATGTATTTCGCTGCTCAAGGGTGAAAAATTTGCAACGAACGTTTCAGCTTCATGTTACGTCCCGAATATACAATTTTTTGTTTTATTTGGTTTGGGCGGATAAAGTGGGTCACCTGTTAGCATATTTTTCGCTTCTGAAAAGTCAAGAATTTGCAACAAACGTTTTAGCTTCTGGTTACGTCCCGAACATACAATATTCAGTTCTATTTGGTTTGAGCGGATAAAGTGGGTGACTTGTTAGCATGTCTTTCGCTTCTCAAGGGTGAAGAATTTGCAACAAACGTTTTAGCTTCTGGTTACCTCCTGAACATACAATGCTTTGTTCCATTTGGTTTCGGCGGATAAAGTGGGTCACCTCTTAGCATGTCTTTCGCTGCTCCAGGGTGAAGAATTTGCAACAAACGTTTTAGCTTCTGGTTACGTCCCGAACATACAATGTTTTGTTCTATTTGGTTTGGGCGGATAAAGTGGGTCACCTCTTAGCATGTATTTCGCTGCTCAAGGGCGATTGCAACAAACGTTTTAGCTTCTGGTTACGTCCCGAACATACAATGTTTTGTTCTATTTGGTTTGGGCGGATAAAGTGGGTCACCTCTTATCTTAGCATGTCTTTCGCTTCTCAAGGGTGAAGAATTTGCAACAAACTTTTTAGCTTCTGGTTACGTCCCGAACATACAATGTTTTGTTCTATTTGGTTTGGGTGGATAAAGTGGGTCACCTGTTAGCATGTATTTCGCTGTTCAAGGGTGAAGAATTTGCAAACAAACGTTTCTAGCTTCTTGGATTACGTCCTCGAACATACAATGTTTTGTTCTATTTGGTTTGGGCGGATAAAGTGGGTCACCTGTTAGCATGTCTTTCGCTTCTCAAGGGTGAAGAATTTGCAACAAACGTTTTAGCTTCTGGTTACGTCCCGAACATACAATGTTTTGTTCTATTTGGTTTGGGCGGATAAAGTGGGTCACCTCTTAGCATGTCTTTCGCTTCTCAAGGGTGAAGAATTTGCAACAAACGTTTTAGCTTCTGGTTACGTCCCGAACATACAATGTTTTGTTCTATTTGGTTTGGGCGGATAAAGTGGGTCACCTGTTAGCATGTCTTTCGCTGCTCAAGGGTGAAGAATTTGCAACAAACGTTTTAGCTTCTGGTTACGTCCCGAACATACAATGTTTTGTTCTATTTGGTTTGGGCGGATAAAGTGGGTCACCTGTTAGCATGTCTTTCGCTGCTCAAGGGTGAAGAATTTGCAACAAACGTTTTAGCTTCTGGTTACGTCCCGAACATACAATGTTTTGTTCTATTTGGTTTGGGCGGATAAAGTGGGTCACCTCTTAGCATGTCTTTCGCTGCTCAAGGGCGAAGAATTTGCAACAAACGTTTTAGCTTCTGGTTACGTCCCGAACATACCAATGTTTTGTTCTATTTGGTTTGGGCGGATAAAGTGGGTCACCTCTTATCTTAGCATGTCTTTCGCTTCTCAAGGGTGAAGAATTTGCAACAAACTTTTTAGCTTCTGGTTACGTCCCGAACATACAATGTTTTGTTCTATTTGGTTTGGGTGGATAAAGTGGGTCACCTGTTAGCATGTATTTCGCTGTTCAAGGGTGAAAAATTTGCAACGAACGTTTCAGCTTCTTGTTACGTCCCGAATATACAATTTTTTGTTCTATTTGGTTTGGGCGGATAAAGTGGGTCACCTGTTAGCATATTTTTCGCTTCTGAAAAGTCAAGAATTTGCAACAAACGTTTTAGCTTCTGGTTACGTCCTGAACATACAATATTCTGTTCTATTTGGTTTGAGCGGATAAAGTGGGTCACCTGTTAGCATGTCTTTCGCTTCTCAAGGGTGAAGAATTTGCAACAAACGTTTTAGCTTCTGGTTACCTCCCGAACATACAATGTTTTGTTCTATTTGGTTTGGGCGGATAAAGTGGGTCACCTGTTAGCATGTCTTTCGCTTCTCAATGGTGAAGAATTTGCAACAAACGTTTTAGCTTCTGGTTACGTCCCGAACATACAATGTTTTGTTCTATTTGGTTTGGGCGGATAAAGTGGGTCACCTGTTAGCATGTCTTTCGCTGCTCAAGGGTGAAGAATTTGCAACAAACGTTTTAGCTTCTGGTTACGTCCCGAACATACAATGTTTTGTTCTATTTGGTTTGGGCGGATAAAGTGGGTCACCTCTTAGCATGTCTTTCGCTGCTCAAGGGTGAAGAATTTGCAACAAACGTTTTAGCTTCTGGTTACGTCCCGAACATACAATGTTTTGTTCTATTTGGTTTGGGCGGATAAAGTGGGTCACCTCTTAGCATGTCTTTCGCTGCTCAAGGGTGAAGAATTTGCAACAAACGTTTTAGCTTCTGGTTACGTCCCGAACATACAATGTTTTGTTCTATTTGGTTTGGGCGGATAAAGTGGGTCACCTCTTAGCATGTCTTTCGCTGCTCAAGGGTGAAGAATTTGCAACAAACGTTTTAGCTTCTGGTTACGTCCCGAACATACAATGTTTTGTTCTATTTGGTTTGGGCGGATAAAGTGGGTCACCTGTTAGCATGTCTTTCGCTGCTCAAGGGTGAAGAATTTGCAACAAACGTTTTAGCTTCTGGTTACGTCCCGAACATACAATGTTTTGTTCTATTTGGTTTGGGCGGATAAAGTGGGTCACCTCTTAGCATGTCTTTCGCTGCTCAAGGGTGAAGAATTTGCAACAAACGTTTTAGCTTCTGGTTACGTCCCGAACATACAATGTTTTGTTCTATTTGGTTTGGGCGGATAAAGTGGGTCACCTGTTAGCATGTCTTTCGCTGCTCAAGGGTGAAGAATTTGCAACAAACGTTTTAGCTTCTGGTTACGTCCCGAACATACAATGTTTTGTTCTATTTGGTTTGGGCGGATAAAGTGGGTCACCTCTTAGCATGTCTTTCTGCTGTCTCAAGGGTGAAGAATTTGCAACAAACGTTTTAGCTTCTGGTTACGTCCCGAACATACAATGTTTTGTTCTATTTGGTTTGGGCGGATAAAGTGGGTCACCTCTTAGCATGTCTTTCGCTGCTCAAGGGTGAAGAATTTGCAACAAACGTTTTAGCTTCTGGTTACGTCCCGAACATACAATGTTTTGTTCTATTTGGTTTGGGCGGATAAAGTGGGTCACCTCTTAGCATGTCTTTCGCTGCTCAAGGGTGAAGAATTTGCAACAAACGTTTTAGCTTCTGGTTACGTCCCGAACATACAATGTTTTGTTCTATTTGGTTTGGGCGGATAAAGTGGGTCACCTCTTAGCATGTCTTTCGCTGCTCAAGGGTGAAGAATTTGCAACAAACGTTTTAGCTTCTGGTTACGTCCCGAACATACAATGTTTTGTTCTATTTGGTTTGGGCGGATAAAGTGGGTCACCTCTTAGCATGTCTTTCGCTGCTCAAGGGTGAAGAATTTGCAACAAACGTTTTAGCTTCTGGTTACGTCCCGAACATACAATGTTTTGTTCTATTTGGTTTGGGCGGATAAAGTGGGTCACCTCTTAGCATGTCTTTCGCTGCTCAAGGGTGAAGAATTTGCAACAAACGTTTTAGCTTCTGGTTACGTCCTGAACATACAATGTTTTGTTCTATTTGGTTTGGGCGGATAAGTGGGTCACCTCTTAGCATGTCTTTCGCTGCTCAAGGGTGAAGAATTTGCAACAAACGTTTTAGCTTCTGGTTACGTCCCGAACATACAATGTTTTGTTCTATTTGGTTTGGGCGGATAAAGTGGGTCACCTCTTAGCATGTCTTTCGCTTCTCAAGGGTGAAGAATTTGCAACAAACGTTTTAGCTTCTGGTTACGTCCTGAACATACAATGTTTTGTTCTATTTGGTTTGGGCGGATAAAGTGGGTCACCTCTTAGCATGTCTTTCGCTGCTCAAGGGTGAAGAATTTGCAACAAACGTTTTAGCTTCTGGTTACGTCCCGAACATACAATGTTTTGTTCTATTTGGTTTGGGTGGATAAAGTGGGTCACCTGTTAGCATGTCTTATCGCTGCTCAAGGGTGAAGAATTTGCAACAAACGTTTTAGCTTCTGGTTACGTCCCGAACATACAATGTTTTGTTCTATTTGGTTTGGGCGGATAAAGTGGGTCACCTGTTAGCATGTCTTTCGCTGCTCAAGGGTGAAGAATTTGCAACAAACGTTTTAGCTTCTGGTTACGTCCCGAACATACAATGTTTTGTTCTATTTGGTTTGGGCGGATAAAGTGGGTCACCTCTTAGCATGTCTTTCGCTGCTCAAGGGTGAAGAATTTGCAACAAACGTTTTAGCTTCTGGTTACGTCCCGAACATACAATGTTTTGTTCTATTTGGTTTGGGCGGATAAAGTGGGTCACCTCTTAGCATGTCTTTCGCTGCTCAAGGGTGAAGAATTTGCAACAAACGTTTTAGCTTCTGGTTACGTCCCGAACATACAATGTTTTGTTCTATTTGGTTTGGGCGGATAAAGTGGGTCACCTCTTAGCATGTCTTTCGCTGCTCAAGGGTGAAGAATTTGCAACAAACGTTTTAGCTTCTGGTTACGTCCCGAACATACAATGTTTTGTTCTATTTGGTTTGGGCGGATAAAGTGGGTCACCTCTTAGCATGTCTTTCGCTGCTCAAGGGTGAAGAATATGCAACAAACGTTTTAGCTTCTGGCTACGTCCCGAACATACACTGTTTTGTTCTATTTGGTTTGGGCGGATAAAGTGGGTCACCTCTTAGCATGTCTTTCGCTGCTCAAGGGTGAAGAATTTGCAACAAACGTTTTAGCTTCTGGTTACGTCCCGAACATACAATGTTTTGTTCTATTTGGTTTTGGCGGATAAAGTGGGTCACCTCTGAGCATGTCTTTGGCTGCTCAAGGGTGAAGAATTTGCAACAAACGTTTTAGCTTCTGGTTACGTCCCGAACATACAATGTTTTGTTCTATTTGGTTTGGGCGGATAAAGTGGGTCACCTCTTAGCATGTCTTTCGCTGCTCAAGGGTGAAGAATTTGCAACAAACGTTTTAGCTTCTGGTTACGTCCCGAACATACAATGTTTTGCTCTATTTGGTTTGGGCGGATAAAGTGGGTCACCTGTTAGCATGTCTTTCGCTGCTCAAGTGTGAAGAATTTGCAACAAACGTTTTAGCTTCTGGTTACGTCCCGAACATACAATGTTTCGTTCTATTTGGTTTGGGCGGATAAAGTGGGTCACCTCTTAGCATGTCTTTTGCTGCTCAAGCGTGAAGAATTTGCAACAAACGTTTTAGCTTCTGGTTACGTCCCGAACATACAATGTTTTGTTCTATTTGGTTTGGGCGGATAAAGTGGGTCACCTCTTAGCATGTCTTGTGCTGCTCAAGGGTGAAGAATTTGCAACAAACGTTTTAGCCTCTGGTTACGTCCCGAACATACAATGTTTTGTTCTATTTGGTTTGGGCGGATAAAGTGGGTCACCTCTTAGCATGTATTTCGCTGCTCAAGGGCGAAGAATTTGCAACAAACCTTTTAGCTTCTGGTTACGTCCCGAACATACAATGTTTTGTGCTATTTGGTTTGGGCGGATAAAGTGGGTCAACTCTTAGCATGTCTTTCGCTGCTCAAGGTTGAAGAATTTGCAACAAACGTTTTAGCTTCTGGTTGTGTCCCGAACATACAATGTTTTGTTCTATTTGGTTTGGGCGGATAAAGTGGGTCACCTCTTAGCATGTCTTTCGCTGCACAAGGGTGAAGAATTTGCAACAAACGTTTTAGCTCTGGTTAGGCTCCGAACATACAATGTTTTGTTCTATTTGGTTTCGGCGGATAAAGTGGGTCACCTCTTAGCATGTCTTTCGCTGCTCAAGGGTGAAGAATTTGCAACAAACGTTTTAGCTTCTGGTTACGTCCCGAACATACAATGTTTTGCTCTATTTGGTTTGGGCGGATAAAGTGGGTCACCTCTTAGCATGTCTTTCGCTGCTCAATGGCGAAGAATTTGCAACAAACGTTTTAGCTTCTGGTTATGTCCCGAACATACAATGTTTTGTCCTATTTGGTTTGGGCGGATAAAGTGGGTCACATCTTAGCATGTCTTTCGCTGCTCAAGGGTGAATAATTTGCAACAAACGTTTTAGCTTCTGGTTACGTCCCGAACATACAATGTTTTGTTCTATTTGGTTTGGGCGGATAAAGTGGGTCACCTCTTAGCGTGTCTTTCGCTGCTCAAGGGTGAAGAATTTGCAACAAACGTTTCAGATTCTGGTTACGTCTCGAACTGTGAACGCGGAGGCTATATAGAGCGGCAATTTTTTAACTCATACTTTATTCGAAAAGATGGAAGTGATCGCCACAGAGAGAGTTGGAGCTCTGCTGCTTCACGAAGGGTTCTCGTACAGATGCAGCAGAAAGAATCATGAGACTTTTATTGAATTTGTCGCAAAAGAGGAGAATGCAATGCAAAATTAACAACTGATTTGGCTGCCAGTCGTATTATTGCCCGTTCAAGCGAGCATACGCACGCGGGGGACCCAACTGAAATCAACCTGCTGAAGACTCGTGATATGATGAAAGTTAAGGCGAATGAGTGCCTGAAACTTTTCTGCGTTCAATAATGTAAGATTTGTTTTTCTAACCATTGGTTTATATTACCGTGGGAAGTCATGAAACTCCTCATCAGATTCTTTTGCACACTGATTCCACCGTGAGCGAGGACACCACGTCTCAAATACCCCCCCCCTTCATCCCTTCGGCGAACCATCAGGAAGCAGAGATAGCGCATGACGTTCACTTACAGCATCCCGTCTGCAAGAGGAGACATCCGAATCCCCGAGTAGTTTAAGGTACTGTCCAAGACTAATTGATAGTGGTATTTTTCTTAATTTTCATATCTGATTGTAGGTCACGAGCAAAGGTGAGTCCCTGGTTCTGCACGATATCGGGGACGGCGACCAGGCGAGGCTCCTCTTCTTCGCAACAGAGAGGAACATTGGCTATTTGGCTCAGTCAAACGTCTGGTTGGTAGATGGTACGTTCAAAGTGACACCCCAGCTGTTTTATCAATGGTATATGGTGCACGCAATAGTTTGTGGAGTGGTCGTGCCAATGGCGTACGGGTTGCTGCCAAACAAGAGCGAAGACACCTACACAAGGTAATTACTCTTATGTTAAATCCATAGTTTTAGTGCTTGTAGTTGGAAAGGTTATATGTCATAATTTTCTAAACGAAACCCTTTTTATTCCCTACTTTTGCTAGGTTTTTTGCAGCTCTACTCAATACCTTGGGTCCCCTGAGCGTTCAGGTCATCTACTCGGACATCGAGATCGCGGCTATAACCGTCATCATACGCCTTTTACCTAACGCGAGGATCCAGGGATGTTTTTTTCATCTAAGTCAATCCGTTTACCGGAAAATCTGTGCATCCGGTCTGCAAAGTAGATACAACACGGACGAGGACTTCGCGGTGCAGGTTAGTATTCTATATATTTATGGGGAATAATCAATCATTCACTGTTGTCTAATCCATACCGCATTGCACTTCCACCACTCCAATGTTTTACAGATGAGAATGTTCCCAGCACTTGCCTTTTCTTCCGGTTGGCGAGATACCTGAAGCCTTCCAGGATCTGCTGGAGTTCATCCCCGCGGAGGCTATCCGTGTGGCTAACTATTTCGAGGGCACGTATGTAGGCAGGCCCCGTCGAAATGGCCTGTGTTCCTCGCTTTTTGCACCGGAATTGTGGTCTTATGAGGGAGTCAACAATAGCGGACGTGCCTCGAACCAACAATAGCGTCGAGGCGTGGCACAGCGGACTGCTGGTAAGCTTTTCTTTTTAAATCTCGAGCGAGGCTGCGTTTAGGAGGTTATTCAGTTATAACGCGTTTTACATATCACGGTCGACTGGGCTTTTTTTTTCAGAGGAACGTGGGGTGCACAACACCAAACTGGTGGTTTTTTACTGGACTGCATCAAGAAAGAGCAGTGTTTCAGTGAGATGAAGTTCGCACAGTCTGAAGGCGGTCCGACGTTAACAAGGACGTCCAAGAAGCACGCCGATTGCAGCAGGCGGATCCAGTTCATCGTTGGATAGTACGACAGCACCCGACGACTCAACACTCTCAGGGCATTGGCCAGGAGCATTACTTTCTACGATCTTGTAATGATCAGAGCAATTAAGTTGCAATTTCAAGTTTAACTTCTTTTTCAAGTTCTCCTATATTTTAGCAAAGTGGTGCGAATATTTCATGGTATTTATGCATATACCGTATTATGATTGAGCTATGCAAATCGGCCCAACCTTATGCATAACCTACATTTACACACAAATTCATTTTCTTAAAGGACCACGCTTATTGTTTTAGCTGCACGGTGAACAGAGAATCTGGGCAGTTCCTGAAATTTATATTCTACTATCGTCCCCTGCCCGCTGGATGTGACCAGTTGCCCGCATGACGAGTCATCCTGTGACAAATGTTCCTATGTGACGAATCGTCCTGTGACCAATCTTCCTGTCACGAGTGCGCATGTGACGAATCGTCATCATCCCGCAAAGTAGTACTACGGATGGCCTTCGTGCCGATTCATAAAGATGAGTCTAGAATTTCCTTCATAATTTAACAAAAGGAGCAGTACCTATTCTATTCTAACAAAGGTTCACAAGAAAAACTATGCCCTCTCCACCAAAAAACAAACAAAAAAAGTATGCCAGCAATGAAGGGATGGCACACGCTGAACCTGGAACTGGGCAAAGGTTTACAATCCACACATACCCTATCAAAAGAATAAAGAATATATATATATATATATATATATATATATATATATTTTACATTTATAAAAATGTTTTTGGTTTTTTTATTGAACTGTAACGAAGCCCGACTTATGCAATCACCTAGAGATTTTATTCGCACCGTCTCCCTAACTCGTCTTTTTGCATCATTCCTCTCCTTGTGAATGATTTTTGTCTCCGACCAAATCGCAACGCAGTTGTTACATTCGTGGACATGTTTTGCGATTTCTGAGTTTGGTGCATTGTTCTTCACGTTTCTTTCGTGTTCACTTAATTTGTCGTTGATGCATCGTGATTCCTGTCCTACATACTTAAACCCGCACTCCAGCGGTATACCATACATAACACCATTCTCGCAATTTACCGATTTTTCTCGATGGTTCTTTTTGCAGTTATTCGCACCTGTTTAAAATGGCGTCAATCTACTGAGTTTAAAATCCGAGCTAAAGACCGTGTCTACTTCAAACGTTTTCGCACATGCCTTCAAGTTGTGATAAATTTCATGAAAATATGGGTTCACAGCAAATCTGGTCTTTTAACCTTGTTCTGTTTCTCTCCTTCCTTTGATAACCATTTATAACAGTCGTTTGATAAAACTTTCTTTATACCCTACACTAATCAACCTTTTGCACTGTCTTTCAACTGAATCTTTGATAACATGAACACACGATATGTCTAACACGTTTCTGACCAACGACTTTTACGGTCTTTGAATGACAGCTAATCCGTGGCAACACCGGTTTAGAATTTTCTTTTTCATATTCCCAACATATCCCTTGATTCACATGAATGCGTAAGTCGAGGAACTCAAGGACCCCTCTTTCCGGTTTTTCCGTGATGAACTTCAATTCCGGAGCCGCTGATCTTATCTCACGTTACAGACTGCCTGTTAGACCATCCGTTACCATGCATACCATGGTGTCGTCCACATATCTTCTTACTAACGCCATCCCCGGGGACTTCTCCTGCAGTTTAATATGCACCACTCGATCCAAGGAGTGTAAGTAAACTTCCGCTAAAATCGGTGCGACCGACGAACCTATACAAGCACCGTCTTTTTGAACGTAATTCCTTTCTTCGTATTCAATTACCGTCGACTTCAGATAAACTTCGAGGATTGCTAGGAAACTGTCTACCGATATACCTGAACCTGCTTGAAACTTTACGAGATTCAACTCCAATGCCTCTCTCACTCTCTGCATCAACCGACTCTTCTATAGGGAGTAATAAAGGTCCTTAATATCCATGGACAAAACCGAACATTGCTGCCCATGATACTTTTCCAACATATCGATCACTTCATTGGAATTTCCTAGAGACAATGATTTCTCCAAGCATGCCTAATACCTGATCTTACTTGGTCAATATCCAGAGTCAATTCGAAACAGGGCAGATCGATTCATTCATTGTAACTATTCTTTCAACAGCAGCGTGTCCCAACTTAAGGATCTTTCAAACCTAACTTCCCTCGATGTACGTCGCAAACTATCTTGTCTTTCTCTTTTTCACAAGATATAATCTAATATGCCATCTTTCATGCTGATGTACTGAAAGCCTTTGTCATACATTTCCCTACGTCATGATCATACTCTGAAGGTTGAGCCAATATTCGGTCGCACTAATAGAATCAAATTTTCACCACTTGCGCTTTCTATTACAAACTGGAGCTCCCTCACTGACGATACTGTTAAAGACCAAGATTCTTCTGTATTTCGCAAGAACTGTTTAATTGTACTGACTTGATTAGCGAACACTATATTTGCCTCATTATATTAGTGTCAATTACCAATGCTACCAATCCCTGTGTATAGGTTTCCTTCGTATGTTTATGTATTGTTTATGTGTACGTGAAATTAGGGTTTAATCAATTTAGAATGTTGTTATTGCCACTACAAATTTTGTTTCCCTCATATAATGCATTCCACGAGAATGCCCATGAGGGTAATGAACTTGAACTTGAACTTGAATGGCTGGACAGACAACCAGCACCTGCAGAGCCTATACGTCTCGTGGAAGAAACTGCCAGACACTGGTCTGAGAACAATGAATCCTCCTTAACGTCGTGAGAAGTTTGCAAGATCGAGCTGAAGCGCACGTTCATCAGCCAACATCGACGAGAAAGAGCGCATTCCTGATTCTGCCCAGGACACGGCACCAACGAGAACGTCACCGCCTTCGTGGAGGATGTTTTTCACCTGATCGAGCGCCCACGTCGACCCCGATGCTAGAGAAGACAAGAAGCCAAGGATCCCATGTCTCTGATACGAGGGACAACACTTTCGGCAGCCTTGTCCGCAACCCCCGACAACAGTCAAAGGGTTCATATCACCGAGGCTTCCAACATTGAACGTGCACTGCATGCCCGAGCCTGTCACAATCAACAACTTCCCGGTGTCGCGACACTCGAGTCGTCCAGCTTAAACTTCAACGCCAGCCTCCCAGACATTCGCGACATCATCCACGACGTTGTCCGAGAGGAGATCAGGAAGCTACTTCCTCCCATTAGTTGCCAGGATTTTATTTTGATTGCCGAGATTGTTTCGAAACAAGTTCTACAGGCATTTCAACCGGAAACTTCTGCGTGCGAATGGCATCTGACGAACCGAGGGCGATTTACACCACAATGACACGATGACCGCTACCAGCTGCGCCTTAGTATTTAATGCCAATTCAATGAAATACCCCAACGCCGAAGCATTCCTCGAGATCGGGTATAGGTCTGCGCTGAACAAAGTACACCGAGGAAAATGGAGGTGTTGCGAATGGCCGACCGAAAACCACTCTGCTACCTCTGCATAAGGCCGGCCATGTCTACCGGAGCTGCCCGTAGCAATGAATTGACCTGCGAGGGTTCGTGCCGAACGACCCTCGACCACGTCTCGAGGAGCGACCGCGGGACATTGAGGGTTATCTTCGGCGGCCTTTGTCCCTGGTGCCGACATTACCACGAAACTCCTGATTCCCATCTCCTCGACGGGAGGTAAGCACGACAAAGCAGTTGAGCGGCCTTGCAATGACAGTTGATTTGGTGTTGGTTGTCGTCCAAGGACAATACCTAATAATTTTCTGACACCAATTACCTGTGTCCACTCAACAAAGCACACAATTTCTAACTTTGAGGGAGAATGCCGCTGAGGGACTTGAAGAAATATAATGGTTGGTTAGCTTTCAAAAGTGGACACTAAGCATCACCCGACCTTACTTTGCTACACGAGTCTTACATGAGTTGCAGTGGTCGTCGGGATGCAGAAGAAATCGCCATTACGGAATGGAAGTAAAATTTCTAGGATTGCAAACAAACGTTGTTGACAACCATCAAGTCAACAATACAGCAAAAGGCACAGTCAAGTAAGCAATAGATGCCCGAGCTTGCTGCATTGACGCAGAAAACTACCAGGAAAATTTGCTGGTTAGAAGCCAGCCCTCCAGGTTCAGTGCATCAGATGTCAGTGGCGGCACATGACGTTTAATATAAGACGGCATCAGTCAGCCAAAGTTTACACTCGACCAAACTGAACACCGACGTGCCAGGAGCGTCATCCGACAACAAGAAGCACAGGTACTACGACTGAACGCCAGACACGAGACTGTCGCAGAAATAACTCGTTATGGAACCATTTGCTAAGAATCAATAATTATGTAATCAAGTGGAAAATAAAACATGTTTGATACACTAACCAAATAAACATATTTTCGCATGCCTTTACGCCTTCAGAGTCTGTACACCAAGAATTATGTTCACTGCATGCTCTGGATCTTCTGAGGGCAGTCGTATCTCTGACCCTTCAATATTAATTAATGGGACATACCAGACTGGCAGACTTGTTGCATGGGACTGCACTTGTTCCGCCTCTCCTGAACATGTGGTGCATCCGAAAACAACCCCAGTGAAGTGAAAACGTTATTTATTAATTTAATCCCTCCAGGGGCCTTTGTAGGCATTGCAGAGAGGATAATTGAAACTACACACATGATAACATCAAAGCACACTGGCATTAATGAGCACAAAACGGGCCCAGCTACCGAAAGTAAGTACTGCACTCGTAAGAAATAATTATTGCTGTAACTTGTTAACTGCAAAAACAAACACAACTCTGAGCATCTAGTTTAATAGTATGTGTTGATGCATTGTTATATAGCAGGCCACTTCCTATACGTATGACACAATACACCCTTTGCAAGACCCCATCAAGCAACACAACTGTCACCATTTGTTTTCGGCGAAAAGCACACGAATGGGTTCCTGTTCGCGTCAAACGCTAATGCAGCATTCAAGTCCAATTGGCGCTGAGCAGAGTTCACGGTGATGGCTGACATAACATTCTTGTCGAACAAATGCCCAAAGTATGAAGGCCTTGGGTAATTGGAGTAGTGGCTACTATGATTCGTTTCATCACAATTTGACAAACTGCAAAGGCTACAGTCTCGGTGAGTCAATATGCACGTTGGAGAGAGGTTCGTGACAACATACCATCAGAGTGCTCGTCTGCAGAGATTTGTCACACACCTTCACTCCATCTCTCCGATTGGCTCGAGGGGGCTGTGGCGGTTACACTTTTCTAAGTTACGGTGAAACGAAGTATAGGCAGCCCACACTCTTTGAAAAAAGTATATGGAAGAGACTGAAAGGAATGGTAGTCTACATTTTTCAACAAGACTTCTCCTCGGTTAAGGGATGAAAAGAAATATGAATCATCTTGACCAGGTAATTAGAACAATTAAATAATTGACCGACTAATACAATGCACTCTTGATGAAAAAAGTATAGCTGCAATAAATTCTACGAAAGAGAAAGACGTGCAGTTAATCTTCTATTTCTGAGCTGCATTACACTTAATGAATTGTTGATATGTGTGGTTCTATCTCTGAACCTCTAAAGAGTGGGGCTGCATTTTATTTAACGATTCTAGATCTGTAAGCGAACGCCATTTTGTTTTGGCCCTTTTTATTTTATTTCGCCGAGCGCATTGCAAGTGAGCGCCATTGTGTTTCGCCTTTTTCTTTATTTCGCTGGGCGCAAGGTTGTGTTCTCGGAAGATTGTGATTGATTCGAACTCCTCGGCATCAAAGATCTCGCACGTGGATGCCCACGCCACGAAGGCGCGACTGGCTGGCGTCAGGCAGGATGCGGATCGGGTTACAGCCTTGGGCGAGACCAAGCTGGGCTAGAGAACTATGCACCAGTGTGACAGCTGGACTCAGAGCGAGAGTCTAACCGCGGGATCCAGAGTAAGAGTCTAACAGCGGCACTCAGAGCGAGAGTGTGTAAGCGATGGGGGTACCTGACCACCAATAGTGTCTGTCTTGTAAACTAAAATTGTATCGACAATATTAAATACAGTGCTTCTTTAATTCCAGAAATTCATTTGCCAAGACTCTCCTTTATTTTCAAGAAGTTATTTTATGTGAAACAACCATTCGATTACATACCAGAAGTGGGATTATCGACCAACTCCTCGGAACAAAGGGCGGACCGAAGAGTGACACAAGCAATCAAGTGCGTCAGGCATCCAAACCCGCGGACCCTGGATCGACGAGTCAGGTGCGATCAGAGTCCAGTTGGAGCGACCCACAGTGCGGCAGGTGGGCGGCGTGTGTGTGAGTGCCTACAATTGGGGGCTTCCACTGTGCGGAACTCAAAGTTCAGGTACTGTCGGACTTTTTCATCTCCTTGTGGAACTCTTTATCAACAGAGTTTTCATTTTGGGTGTGAGATGTACTGTATTATGTTGTCGCTTTAAATTGTTTGTGCGAGCCTGTGTGTTGGGTGTAATTACATGTATACAGCTCAACGTTTCACCATGAACCAGGAAGCATCGGGAGCGTCTCCGAGCCAGGCAAATTCGCCTGAAGTTGCTCACTCCCTGGGAGACGAGTTTTCTTAGCGCGAGCTCTAGGGAATGATTCGAGAAAAAGATTGTTTGTTAACGGACCTCTTGGGACGACTTGCCCTTTGGCGCAGTCAGGCGCAGCGGACGTGAGCGGCGTGGCGACGTTCCAGGTGATGCCTGACCTCAGTAAGAACATATCCGACTTCGACGGAAGCGAGGACACAGCAGCAGCGCGAGATTGGATTGAGAACCTAAAAAGGACGACGACTCTTCACAAGTGGCCGACACCTTTCCTCCTGAAAGCGGCAAAATCACATCTCACAGGAGCTGCCAAAGACTGGTTACACTCACGCTATGCCGAAAATGCGTCGTGAGAAGATCTAGAGTACCAGTTTTGACGAACATTCGTTAGACAGACCCGAGCAGCGAAACGCTGGAGAAGAATGCAAGACCGTGTCCACCAGCGAAACGAGAGTACGATCACGTACTTCCACTCGAAGATCCGTCTTTGTGGAGATGCACACCTCGACTTCTGTGATACTCGCGATCAAGTACTGACCGGCTTGCGTTTGAGAAAACTGTGGACCATGTTAATGGGGAGAACACACGAGGACGGTGATGACCTCCTACACGACATACAGGAATTCGAAAGAATCCATCGGCAGCGACAAGAGCGCTTCGGTGGACAGCGTGAAAAGGGGCTGCTACCGACACACCGCAAAATCGAGACGCGGGTATGACGTCTGTCAAGAAAACCGTTGACGAGAGAGACAACAAGGATAAGAGATCACCAATACACAACGAAAAGGGTGAGCGTAATTGCTACAACTGCTCAAGGTTCGGTCACATCGCTCGCGGCTGTCCAGAGCCAGAGCGCCCACTAAAGTGCCTGAGCTGTAGAAAAACCGGGCACACTCAGCGTCACTGCATCAAAAGAGCTCCAAGAAGTGAGACCAACACCGTAAGCAACTCAAAAGAGAGAAGTTTCTCTGAAGTGCTACTCAAGCAAGTCACATGGAATGGCGACAAAAAGCTCATTGGAATTATTGATACCGGAAGTTCCGGATGCCTCTTGCGCGCGTCTGCGGCGACGCGTTGCGGTGCTGAGCTGATGAGAAACGCAACACCTCTTTATGGATTCGGTAACCAGGACGTCCCGGCAGTAAGGACAATAGGTAAATGCAAAGCAGACTTGGATATTGACGGTGTTACCGGGAAGAACATCATAATTTTTGTTGTACCAGACGAGGCCCAGTCGGTCGTCCTGCTCTTTGGTCGAACTTTCACCGAGCTCCCGTACGTGACCTATGCTAGGTTGGGTAGATGTCTACGCTTTTGGCACAAGAGTCAGTGCCCTTTCTCCCACCTCGAACCCTTGAGCGACGATCCCAAGTTGATTGTAAAGACAACCGAGAGGTCCACCCTCCAGGCGAACGTGATAAATGGGATCACGCTGTAATCAGAATCTGATGTCACTGGCCCCGTCCTTTTCAACAACTGTGCAAAAGAAATTCTTCTCGACATGAAAGACGGAGAGATTGCTGTTACAGTATTTCCAAGCGGAAATAACGATGTAGTCGTTAAAAAGGGACTGCGTCCTGGGCGTGTCACGGCGGTCAACATTGTAAACACACCAAGTGAGGAGGAAAGCCAGAGTAACCGAGCGGAACGGGAGTTACGAAACCGAGAAACAAGGGTTTTCACCACGGCAATTTGAAAGCTGATAGACATGAATCAGGTCGAAGTAGGTCCGTCGGTGGCCGAGGGCAAAAGAATGAGCTCCTTGACCTCCTGAACGAGTATCGGGAGTGCTTCGCTACGAAGTTGAGCGAGCTTGGGTGCACAAACGTCCTTGAAATGGACATTCCAGAAGTTGCGAGAAGCTAACCAGTTGCGGTTCGGCCTCACCTAAAAAACGTGGCAGAAAGAGAAATGATTCGCGAGATCGTCAGCGAATGGAAACAAGAGGGAATTGTGAGCGAGACACATTCCGTTTACGCAAGTCTTGTGATCCTTGTTCAGAAGCAGGACGGAGAGAAGCGTCTAGTGGTGGACCATCGGCGATTGAACGCCCAGACCGCCAAAGAAAACACACTTGGAAGACGACACATCATCGTCAGAAGAAGCAGAATCCGCCAGGGAGGAAGTCACCGTTCAGCTCCCGAGGCGCTTTGCACCTAAGCGTGCAATTCCGAAGTGAGCACATTTGCAACACATATTATTTTTCGCCTGTATCGATTTTGTTATTGTTGTTGTTTTTTTTTGTTGCATGACGTGCATTGAAGCATTTATGCGTTCATTGCGCTGTTCACGTACATGTGGTGTCAATTCCTGTGTATTCATATGTTGTTATTATTAAGAAACGTGAAAGATTAATCTTTATTAATTTGCATAAGCATTGCTTTTTGTTGTCATTAACCAGGACGTAAACAATGCCAGGATGCCCGAATGTAAGCGAGCGCCATTCTGTTTTTGGCCCTTTTTTTATTTCGCCGAGCGCATTCCAAGCGAGCGCCATTGTGCTTTGCCTTTTAGGGGTGAAGCTCACTTGAGGGTCTAGCCATGATGTCCGTATCGTGAACCAGTCCGCGCGATAGGCCAGGCGTCGCGAGTGCTCGGTGCTTACTGCTCTCGTGAGATCACGTGCTCACGAGCACGTGAGCACATGCTCACGTGCTCGTGTAGGGCAAAAAAATTATAAAAAAAGATGAAAAAAAAACTATTAAAAAAGAAAAAGAAGAAAAAAAAAAGAGTAGGGAGTTCTAAGATGCCATCCCATCTGTCTGCTTAAAAAAGAAAAAGAAGAAAACCACAGATTCTCCTACTGCCAAGAATGAACAGGACCGAAAAGCTCGGCATGCAGCGCCTCAGCGTCTACGTAGACAGCAAGCTGCTCCGGAGACCAGGGCGCGAGAAGCTGCACAGCGTCAAAAACGCCAAGCGGACCCGGAGCTGAGAGCTCGGGAAGCGGCGGCAAAGCGTCAACGCCGACAGCAAGCAGCAATACCTCTGACCAAAATCAGTATCATCAGCACCACCCGAGCTTCGCCCCAATCGACATCATTCACCACGTGGAGATGCGGTCATTTTTTCTTTTGTTTCGCTGGGCGCAAGGTTGTGTTCTCGGAAGATTGTGATTTATTCGTACTCCTCGATATCGAAGGTCTCGCACGTAGATGCCCACGCCATGAAGGCGCGACAGGCTTGCTTCAGGCAGGATGCGGATCGGGTTACAGCCTTGGGCGAGACCAAGCTGGGCAAGAGAACTATATGCCAGTCTAACAGCGGGACTCAGAGCGAGAGTCTAACCGCGGGATTCAGAGTGAAAGTCTCAACAGCGGCACTCAGAGCAAGAGTGTGTGTGCGATGGTGGTACGTAACCACCAATAGTGTCTGTCTAGTAAACTAAAATTGTATCGAGAATATTAAATCCAGTGCTTCTTTAATTCCAAAAATCCATTTGTCAAGACCTCGTTTATTTTGAAGAGTTTTTTTTTAATTTGAAACAACCATTCGATTACAGATGTTATAATGATGGATAAGAAAACCATCTAAGAGGGTATGATTATACACATGGAGGTTACTGTGGACTATTGATACCGATCGGCAAGATAAAAATTCTACTAATACTAATTTCTGAGGAACATTGGATGCAACATTTTGTGTACTGATCAATAAAGAATGTGAAGACTTGCTGTGTTCTGAGTTTCAAGGGGACAAATAAACTATTTATGAACATAAGTAATGATCTCGCGTGCGCGTAAATCAAGCAAACGTCAGCTTTTCACTTCAAAAAAATATTGCGATTGAATGTAGAATTGTCGATTAGCACAAAATGTTGAAGATCGCAGGAGCTTACTCGCTAAAAGTTGTTATGGTTATTCGGTGACGCAGGGCTGAAACAACTTCCCCTTGGCCCTAACGCGACGTATACCTTTCGATTTGATTCTCAGACATTCCAACGTTCAAACGAAGCTAGAAAAATGCGAATATTTTATGCTAGAAGTTTTATCCTAAAATTGTTGATAAGTACAAAACGCAAAGACCGCAGGAGCTTCCTCGCTAAAAGTTACTGTGATTATGCAGTTACCTAGGGATGAAGCAAACTCCCCTAGGTCCTACGTCCGACGCATACATTTTACGTCGATTCTCAGACATTCCAACGTTCAAACAAAGCTAAGAGAATGTGAAAATTTTATGCTAAAAGCACTCAAAGTTCTATCGATCCTCGAACACATCCGGGAATCCGAGCACCGGTACGACGATACGGCCGATGCTGTCTCACAGACGTCAATATCCAGATGATCCAGAGTGATATTGAGCAGAAAGGGTATAAAGTCTTATTCCTTCATACTTTCACATTATACCTGCGTCAGCAAGAACGAAGAAGCCCGAAGTCGTCGGAAAGCAGCTGCACATCACGGATACCGCGCGCCGAATAAACTCGCATTTACTAGCCCTGGGCGCTGCCATCTTACCGATGACGTCAGGGCTCTTGTGAGGTCACGTGACGAGTGGTCATTTTTGCGTACAACATGGCGACAACCGGGATGGTGCCACTTCCGAACTTCCGGTTTATCACTCTAAGCCCCTCTACCTCGTTGGACTAACCCAAGGTTGCGCGCGTCCAGACGTTCCATATACGCAAAGCGCGGCGCCAAGGTGGTTGTATTTTCGCGAAAACAAGTCTATTCCTCTATACTTGTTTTCAGCTCAATAAAAAAGAAAAAGTATTGCGCATTGTTTATTTTCCGGGCAAAGTAGTTCGTACAAGATTTGGGTGTCAGAGGAACAAGCGATGCTTTTGGCGTTTGAAGCATGTACGTCTTGATAACAAAAACACATATCTAACGTAGAATTGCACCTATATATAAATATCTTAACTCTCTACATAAAGAAAGAAATTAGTAATGTTCCATGAGAAGCCGGGCTTCTTTTTCCGCGGTCGGTGAGGGAAGAACGAGTACAGTAAGGTGCGTACTAGGGTGTATGTTTGCCGACGAAACAGAAAATCAAACAAACAAAAACGGCGTGCAAAACAAAAAAGGAGCACAATGGATCGATGGAACATTAGCACGTTGTCTAGACAAAGCCGGCTGGGCCGTTATCGAAGGTCTAGCATTACGGTCGTTGTCTGTACAGTCTCCGGGGAGAAAGCCCGTTCTTGCTCGGTGGCCATGTGAATAATCGTGGTCTCTAAACGGGAAATCGATCGTAGTATCGAGGGCTGCACGGTGTTAGACAACAGGATGATAATGAACGTACTAAATTGCCGCGAGTAGTGCGCCGAAAAGATAGTCAGGTGAGACTAGGGAAATCATTCCGCAGTGGCGGTCGTTTAGAAAACCCGGAAGAGCTAATTCTTATTGATTTATTTCATGCGCTTAAAGATTCTTATCGCCCGCATACACCTGCCTGCTATGTTTCTGTGGTCCACAAATATACGAGTCCTGTTCAAAAGGAAAACTCGTTAAAAAAAAAAGAAAACAAACTTCACCATTCTGATTTAATTTGACTTTCCCGAACTCTAATGCACGGGGTGTATTTTTTTTAGACTTTATAGGTTTAGTTTAATAAGCCGTGAAAGCTACATTACTTCGGTCTGTGCAGGTGCGTTATAGGGTCAGAGAGAGTATAAGGGGTTAATTGTCACGATAAGTAAGAATACTTTAAAATCTGCCGGTTGACTTTTTATCCAGAGAAAATAAACATTATCTCAATTATAAACTTGCTGAGCTTCATCGAAGTCTACGAAATGAGAAACTTCTAGACGGTTGGGGAGGGTGGGAAGTGAGGTGGTGTATTAAAGTTACCACCCGTGAAACAGGCGCTAGGCAGGTGGTGCGAAGACTCAAATGATAAGACCCCCGCGCGCCTAAAATCGGCGCGTTCGCACCCCCAGCCTTGACGAAAATAATCCCTGGAGAACGGGAACAAGGGATACACAGGACAAACACAAACCTCCAAACACAGCTAGATGACTGCAGTGATGCGCGACCGCAAAAAATCCGCCTGGTCCCGATATCGAACCAGGGACCTCTCCATTTCCAGTGGAGCGCTCTACCAACTAAGCTAACCAGGAGTTAGACGTCAGGAGACCAAACAGGTTTTATCAGCTGCCACCAGCCTAATAACAAAAAGGGTGAACGGCCTGCATTTTAAGGTGATGGGGATGATGTAATTAATGCAAAAGTGCAAGGAGCTGGACAAGAATAACGAACATAATCCCTGGAGAAGTGGAACAAGGGCACCAGGAACAGGCGGACCTTTTTCGGTCGCGCACCAGTCACCTAGCTGTGTTTGGAGATTTTTGTCTGTCCTTTGCCCCCCTTGTTCCCCTTCTCCAGGGATTATTTTCGCCATTCTTGTTCAGCTCGCTTGCACCTTTGCGTTAGTTGCATTATCACCAGCTTTGAGCCTGTTTCACGAGTAATAACTTTAACGCACCGCCGCCTTTCCCACGCGCTCCAAGTGCTTCTAGAAAGTGACTGATTTCGTGGTTTTCAGTGGCGCTCACCAAGTTTATAATTAAAAGCATATGTTTATTTTCAAAAATAAGGCCGAGGAAGAAGAATTAACTGAATAAAGCTTAAGAAGTATTCATTAAATAAAGCTGAAGGAAATGCTGAAAGTTGTCCGTGGGCGCAGTCTCCGGATTCCCATTCACAGGAAACAAGGCTCTCTCGGCAGCTCAACAATCAAGACGTCGCTGAGCGCGTTGACATTCTAATCCCTCTGGTATCTTGGTGTATTTTTTAAGACGTTTAGGGTAACCAATTGTGTCCAATCTTGGTGCAACATAGGCGAGTGACTCCTGGACAGTCAGAAAGATATTTTACGTAAAAAACTCAGCTCAATAAGTTTAGCTCTTTTGGACACATATAATTCATTAGTTGTGATTGATTACAAAAAATAGTAATTGCATTACAGCGAACGTTACCGCAGAAAAAAATGTAATATAAGCGTTAAAAAGTTATATTAAAATGTAATCCATTACAAGTAATCAGTTACTAGTAACTCGTTACGTACAAGTCTGGTCACAGCGAAGACGCTGACTTTAGAAAGCCGGCCAAGGTTTTTCAGGTTGAATTGTTTTTTCCTGAAAAATACATTTATTAAATTTGAGTATGATAAATGTTCGCCACCTAAAGATACCTTCGTGTAAAAAGTTTTATTATTGCATTTTGTTAACTGGCTTAATTATAAGAATTTTGTGACTTCCGAACAGCACTCAAAAGCACGTTGAACATCCGACTTCGGGTCATTATAGTCACCGAGCCCAAAAATAAATACATAGCGTTTCAGATCAAACAAATGAATAGTAGTCACCATGTTCCGAGCCTGGGCAGCGCCAGTACAACCTAGAAGGCAAGGCTCGCCCCTTTCCTCCTCTGACGTCATCACTATACTCGCGGTCAGCTTTCTGTGGCAATGCAGTCAATGCTAGGGGAGAGGAGGCACCAACCGCCGTACTTGTGCTTTCCCCTCTCTTCGAATTGCCACAGAACGTTGACCGCGAGTATAGTGGCTCCAGGCAGCGCCGCCTACGCACGCCTCGCAGCGTGTCACAACGGGCGCGGCACTACAGCACAGCGTCACCAAGACTCACTTGTCTTCCGCCTTGCGATCTACTCACGCCAAGCTTCAGCTCGTTCGCCGCTTGGGACAGCCCGGTGATCAACTTCACAGCGACGTCATGCGCGCATCATTTCTTTTCATGCCGAGAAACTGAGAGAGAGAGGAGGAGAAAAGAGCGCGCGGGGACATCAGAACGCCGAGCTCTGATTGGCTCTGCTTGAAGAATAGGGGGTACACCTCATAGCAAGCTGCCTTGAGGCCTTCCCGCTATCTTTCGTCCACAACCAATCAGAGCTCGGCGTTCGGACGTCACCGCAACCCCTGCAAAAAGAAGCAGACGAACTTGCGCTCCGCATAGCACTCGTTGAAGGCTTTCGAATGCGAGAGACAAACGCCGGGCACCGGCGTTCCGCGTTCCGACGCGTTCGACGAGTGCAGCGGAGTCAAATGCAGCTAGCTCCAGGTCTACCCCCTACTCATGCAAATCGGAGTTCTGCAGTCTGACCTACCGACATCCCCGCGCGCTCTCATCTCTTCCTCTCCCCCAGTTTCTCGGCGCACACGAAGCTCTGCGTCACGTTTGAAGAGTGCTGTTTGTTGTTTTTCCTTCTTCGCGCAGCATGCGCAATAGGCCTCCTGCGCTGAAGCTTTGAGCAAACTGTAGCGCCCTCGTTTTGGGTAGTACAAGCTCACCTAATTGAGCCTCGCACCACTTATGGCACGTTTGTTGAGCTTTTTTAATTCTGCCTGGTGCTGAAGAACGAAAAACACCCTTGGACGCCAAACATCGGCCAGACTGAACGCCGCAAGACACTCAAAAGTGTCATATTCATGAGACTACCGCTAGGGTACGCGTCTCTTATCTCTGGGTGGTGACGTCGAAACACCTGTGTCGCGACGCTTTCGTTTTTCTTTTTCCTTGTCATGTCTTCTTTGGAACGCGTGAAACGGCATCTCATGGCTCGCGCTCTTAGCGTCTTAGCTTTGACGGCGTTCGGATGTTTGTTCATCCTTTGTACTTTCCTCGTGATCTCGCGCTCCGCACCAGAGCAGGCACGCTTCTGCATGCCTGACAGTTTGAGACGCTCAAGTTTGTACTACCCAAAACAAGGCCTAACAAGTCCCTTTTCGCAGCACCCCCTGGGCAACGCAGGAGGCCCATACCACCTATAGTTCGTTTCACCTTATGGGCGAGCGAAGTCAACGCTACAAGCGCGAGCATGCTGCTTGTAACAGCGCCTGTAATGCAGGAGCGCACGTGCGAAGCAGGAGCGCTCAGAGCGTTGGGCTTGCGCTTCTAGCTTTTACTTCGCTCGCACATAACGTGAAACGAAGTATAGAAAGTGGGGATGCCGCCTTTTCCCTGAAACCTAATTACAAGTGAATCCACGCAGAGCTGCCTATTGGCGACGTGAGTGATCGATAGCGTCGCTGTGGTCGGCCCACCAGAATTGGCCTAATGCTGACAATGACGTGAGCAAAGGATTTCTCATCAACGGAAATAAGAGGAATGTATGAACTTCAATTTTGACGGTGTTGGCAGTGTTGCTTTGAGAGCGCTATGATTTCAGGCTTTCACTAGTAGCTCAGTAGAGATGAGTCGTCTGAATGTGCTTCGTGCGGAGTCACACATAACATCGAACATGTATTGTGTGAATGCAAGGACTACAGCCGTGAAAGGGAGCTTATGAAGGCAGACCTGAGGCTACAAAATGAACAAGACGTAAGCATTCGTACTCTGCTTGGTCCATGGATTTCTGCTGCTGAGCGGTATAAAGGTACGAAAGCTCTGCTGAAATTTTTAACAGCTACTCGCTTACAGAAGAAACTGTATAGGGGAGTATATGAACAGCAACCGCGAAGGACAATTTCCTGTGAAAATATTTTTGTTCGATTTTTTTTTGTTTTGTTTTTTAGTACTTTGGTTTTGTGTGTTTTCTCCCTCTATCTTTTCCTGTTTACCTTTCTCTCTTCTTTTTTTATGATTTTCGCTTCCGTTTATTTCACAATGTAGCAAACCAGCACTGGGCGCTGGTTGACATCATTGTTTAATACACACCTACCTCTCTCTAGCTTTTACCGTGCCAATTACAAACACCATCGAACTTGTTGTTTACAAGGTAATGACGTCACGAAAGGTAACCAAACGAGGGCGCCACGGAAACATCTCGCCGCTAATAGACAGCGTCAGCGTCGCCGCCAACTCGTCTCGCAGCGCCCCACAACGAGCGCGATGCTAGCAGACGGCGACGCCAGAAATCATGCGTATGACGCAATGCGTCGATACTCGTTAAGTTTCAGCGTGTTTTGTGCTTGGGGCAGTTCGAGGACGCCGGGGTCACACTGTTCATACATCACATAAAAGACGGTCTACAAACACGAGTCACAGCAATATCCGTGGTTCGAATGCCGCGCGTGCCAAGTTTCCTCCTTGAACTCATTGCCACGCGGCATTCGAAGCACGGATCTCGCGGTGACTCGCTTTCGAATTTGTTGGCAGACTGTCTTTTGTATGGTGTATGAGCAGTGTGAACCCCGGCTCAGAGCGGAGACGTAATGAGCTTTCCTTGTGTTCTCGGTGGTTTTGGCATGCGGCGCCTTTATTACAGAACTACACAAGACACACCCTTTCTTCGCCTCGCACTAAAAGCCCTCGTTGTGTGGTGTTTTGAGGAATCGATTCCGCCACAAAAACTATCTTCTTCCTGTCCTTTAAGAACAGTGAACGAACTTCAGATTCCTCATTCACATCGTACGATCTTTTTTTAGGGGCCGAAGCTCCCTTAAGGGGCTATACTCCGTTTCACCTCATGTTGTACCTGCAGCGAAGCGCCAGAAAGCGCGAGCTTCATAGCGCTGTAGGCAGCCTGCTCGCTGGTGCACGAGAGCTTGTGCCGCCGAGGTGTACCCTAGAGCAAGGAGCTCGCGCTTGTAGCCTTTCCTGCGGTACAACACAAGGTGAAACAAAGTAGTCATGTCCGTCCGTCCGTCCAGTGTCCGTCTGGCGTCCAGTGCTCGTGCTCGTGCTCGTGAGCTCACGTGCTCGTGTAGGCAAAAAAAAATGAAAAAGAAAAGATGAAAAAAAATGATGAAAAAATATGTTCGCGCGGTTGACAGGATTCGAACCTGTGCGGGAAGACCCCAATAGATTTCTAGTCCATCGCCTTAACCGCTCGGCCACGACTGCTTTTTTTTTTTTTTGCTATTTGTTTAACATTGGTGGCATACATGGTTATAAAGATAGACTAAAAAGGTAAAACCATCAGCCTTCCTGGCCGATGTCGCAGCTAGAAGTCTTTGATGGACGACAAGTCCTCCAGAAGTGGCAGCCACTCAGGTTGAGGCTGCTGCGCCCTGTACAGCTCTTTAAGGAAACACATGTGCTCTACAAAATACTTATACACCGGCCGCACATCGATATCAGCATGACGTACCGCCATACGGCATCGCCATATACTGTGCAGTCCCATGAGCATGAACATATCATAAGGTACAGGAGCAGCTTCTACAGACAGGAACCGAATGCCGTGGGACGTTAAAGGGAGGTCTTTTTTATCGTCCTTTGAAGGACGTCCCAAAAAAACACTGCGTCCCAGCAGTCCAGGAACACATGTTCAATGGTCTCTGGCTTTTTGCACAATAAGCAGTTTTCTGACCATACTACTGGTATGCCCTTTTCAGCTAACCAAGCTTTTACAGGAAGCTATCCGCTATGTAACTTGAAGAAAAATGTTTTCGTGCACGCGGGAATTACCATTCTCTTGACTCGTTTTAGAACATCCTGCCCTGTGCCTGCGCTGTACAGCGATCGATACAAGGGTGTGGGAAAAAGCCACTCGATCAGGTCCTTCGACAACCGCTTGCGTGAAACGCCAGACAAATATTCTAGTGAAAAACGTGTTGCCAAAAACCGATAGGCCCCGATAACTTCTTTCAAATAACCCTGGACACCAAAGCTGATTTCATCGCTCGTCGCTACTATAAACTCGGGCAGCAGATTGCGCAGCCTTACCTGAATTACAGTGCGTAAAAAGGGTTTCTCTGGTCTCGAAGAAAGAGGAACCTGTTGACGAGCTGTCTAATAAACAAATGCGAAAGACCGAGACCGCCGGACTTGACTCGACGAAAGAGATTTGATCGACTTGATCTTTCCCACGCCGAACACCAAATAAAAACAGCAAATACCCGATGCATGCGCTGAATATTGATCCGTGAACAATGCAAAACTTGCAAGACATACCACAGCTTGGCAGCGAAAAAAATGTTGCACACAGTTGCACGCGAGAAAATGGATAAGCACTTCCTCCCCACTTTAGAGTTTGTGCACGAAGAGATTCAGTTTCATCGTGCCAGTACTGGTCACTGGTGCGATAATGTTCCAAAGGCACTCCGAGATAACGCCCCGGCGTGAGAGGACCATACAATGCCCTCAAACACAGTCGGCACAGAGGGCCAATTACCGTGCCAAAAACCGGTACACTTGTGCCAGTTTACCGCGCTACAGGTGTGCTCACAAAAGCTTTTGGTTACCTCAACTGCTCTTCAAACACTTTCTTCGTCGACACAAAAAATAGCTACGTCATCTGCGTAAGACAGAATGCGCACTTCGGTGGCTTGCAGCTTAAACCCACGCAGATGACTGTCGTTGATAATGCTTAAGCAGAAAGGTTCAATAAAAATACAAAAAAGTAACGGCGAAAGTGGACAACCCTGTCTCACTGACGAAAAAAGCCTAATACGCTCACTGACACGCTTGTTGACAACAAGGCTGGTGGCACAGTTTTTATACGCCATCCGCACACCATCGCATAAAACGGAACCCAGATTCACATGCTTTAAGATAGAAAAAAGAATTTCGTGAGACACGCGGTCAAAAGCTTTTTCTAGATCGACCTGCAACAGTGCCACCTTACGGTCCAAACTATCACAGCATTCTAAAATACTACGTGCAACATGAATGTTTGTAACAATACTTCTTCCCTTGATACCACACGTCTGGTGTGGGCCGACAATAATATCTATTACGCTTTGTAACCTGTCAGCGAGAATTTTCATGAAAATCTTATAATCAACATTCGTCAAAGTTATTGGACGATAAGAACTGACGAGCCGTAGTTTTTCGCGGTCATCACTTTTCGGGATAAAAATGGTGTGCGTGTACAAAAAAGATGGAGGCAAGCAATTCAAATCGTACGCTTCCTTGAACACTCCATACAAAAAAGGTGCAATTTTGTCTTTGAAAGCCTTGTAGAACTCCCCTCCTAAACCATCCGGACCGGGTGATTTTCCGATTTTTAAATTTTCGATCGCCTTTTCAATTTCCCCCAACATTATTGGCTGCTCTAACCTTTCCCTCACGTCGTCCTCTAGTTTTGGCATTAACGGCAAAAACTGTGTCTGGAACCCGTCTTTATTGGGGGCACGAAAGCTAAAAAGCTCCTTATAGCAGTCTACGAACGCGCATTCGATTATTTTTTTATCGCTGGTTACAGTTCCATGGTATAAAATTTCGCTGATCTCATTCTTACTGGCGTACGTCTTCTCTGCCCCGAGAGCTCGTTTTGTTGGGATCTCGCCAAGTGATAACCGTCTTAATCGCGCGCGCACCATGGCCCCTTTGTACCGTTCCGTATCGAGAGCCTCAAGTTTCTTTTTCAAACTGACTATGTCATCAGCGAAAATGCCGGGCGTACGACATTCTTCCTGCAGCAACCTTTGTAGCAGTTGGCTTAACTCTTTTGTTTCTTTTTCTTTTTCGTGTTTCAATATGTTGGACCGTTCAAGTGCTCTCATTTTTAAATCTTGTTTAAATAATTCCCATTTTTCTCCAAAGCCTCCCACTTTCCTGCTAGCAAAATCGTCAAGACTTTCACGCACCCCTTTTGAAAAAGATCATCCTCTAGAAGCTTTGTATTCAATTTCCATAAATCCCAATTAAACTTTTTAGGACATTCTCTAGGTGAACAGAGCATAAAAGAAACAAGGCAGTGGTCACTGAAAGGAACGTGATCTACAGAATAAAACCTGCAGGCGCCGATGATTTCCAGAGAGACGTACGCTCTGTCCAGGCGCGCGTGGCTCGCTCCTTGAAAGTGCGTGAACTGTAAGCAGCTCGCACTTGAAGCACAGTGGGCGACGTCTTCTAATTCGCCTAGCTGGACCAGTTCGCTCAAGAAGACTGCGCTAGCATCCCTGTACCTTGCGCTGTTAGATCGGTCGCCTGGAGCGCAAACGCAATTGAAATCGCCCAGCAAAACTACAAGGCGGTCAGTCGTAAGATACTGGCTAATGTTTTCGAAAAATACTAATCTATCTTCTACCTTATTCGGAGCATAAATGCACAATACGCGAAATTTGTAACTTGAAAACAAGAAATCACACACTATCAATCGTCCTGCCTCGCAGCTAATTACTTGTTCTACAGTTCCGATAGATTTTCGGAGAAACAAAAGGCAGCCCCCGAAGTTCCAACAGCGTGACTGACACACACGTTGTACCTCGCCTCGAATAGGCGGACCATGCACTCCGTCTGGGCCTCGCTCTCAATTTTTGACTCTTGTACCGCGACAATATCGAGATCTTTTTCAACGAAAAGGCGGTTTAGCTGACATTGTTTGCGCCTCGCACTTAAACCTCGTACGTTCAGAGTGCCCACACGCAAGGACCTTTCGAGGATCATAAGAAATTAGAGAGAGGCCAGACGAAGGCTACTGGGCTTACAAAAAGGGCGTTCAAAGTCGGGGTGAAAAAAAAAAACTCACTTCGTCGGCTCGCGTTGCCGAGTTGGAGACACAGGCTGAGGCTTGTACCGTCCTATTTTCCCCTTTTCACCGTGCCATTCCCGTTCGAAGCGCCTCGGCAGATGTTCCCCGCTGACGGAGACTGTGTCGTCCAGCCGACGCTTTGTCGCCGTAGCGTCGACTTCCATGGACGTGGGGACCTCGTCTTGCTTGGAGACTGCAGGATCTCGGTGCTTCTCCGTTGCCTCGGGGTCGCTTGGCGTACTCTTTACTGTCTTGGGGAAGGCGTCCTGGGTCTGCTCGGGAGTAGTCTTCGGGGACGGTTGTGCAGGAGGCGCTTCCGGTAACGCCTTGCTTAAAATCCCGTTGTCGCTAGTTGCCTGGCTGGGCTCTAGCTGCACTGGCGGTGTTACCTGTGCTGCGGCCCGCTCGGTCTCGTCTTCGTCCATTATCAACTCGGACGTTTCCGGCCCGGTGTCGCTGCCAGTGACGCGAGCGTACGTCTTGACACAGTCTCTTTTTTCGTGCCCAAAACCTCGGCATTCAGAGCACCAGGGCGCCCTACAGTCGCGCCGAATGTGACCCGTGCGCCGGCAGCGGAGGCAGATGGGCGAGCGCCCGGGGACCACCACCAGTACCGAGCCACCAAAGAAACGGAGCTGGTGTGGCAACTTTTCCAGCGATACATCTTGGCGGAGGGTCAAGGCGACAGTCAGCGTCGTAGATTCAACGCCGACGAGCCCGTCCAGCTTCCAGACCTCCCGGACGACGTCCTTCACCTCGCCGTACGGCTCGAAGGCGCGACGGACGGTGTCGACGGGCACGTCGAAGGTAACCCAGTGAAGTTTCACCTTGATATCCCGCCGGTATGGGTCGATCACTAGGCAGCGCCGACCCTTGACCTGAAGTTCGCCGGCGTGAAGCAGTTTACTCTTGGCCTCCGAGTTCTTCATCTTGGCGAGCCAGACATGACCCATCTGATACGCCCCCAGACCGGCCAAGTCTTGTAGCACCCCCACCTGGTTTAAAGGAGGCACAAAATCTTCAGCCCTGTAAGGCCGTCCACCGGTGTCACAATGCAGCACTACGCTGTTCTTCATTATTTCTCCTGTTGGCAGCGTCGGCAAAATAACGGAGTCATCCCGGGCGGCGTTGTCCTTATCCGAATCACCCCGGCCAAGGCCGGTTGTTATCGCCGCTCCTGACGAGCGATCCATCGCACGTCCGCTCTGCTCGGCAGCCGGAAGTGGAATCGCCACGACTGCTTTTTTCTTTTTTTTTTCTTTTTTTTATTACATGGAATTTGGTCAGGTAAACACAAGGCACTTGAAATCACAGTACACCAAGGTTGTCGCTAGGTCTCATGTACAGGCGTCGACATACATTTCGTTCATCTAAGGTTACACCAGTGCGGCTTCACAACTCTATACAGTATTTTGTATTGAATATTACGTCTAAAAATCCGGAAGATGAATACATTGATTCAAGAGATCATACCAGTCTGGGCGTTCACCGACATGGTCAAATACATTTCGTACATGTGATACAGTTTCTATAAAATTCGACTTTGTTGTCCGGGGAGCGTCAGCATTTCTGTCAATCATTCTCGTTTTCCAGAGACTATGCAAGCCCATCAGTGTAAACAGATCATAAGGGAAGCTGTCATTCGGGTTTAAAGGTAGAAAACGGATTGTGTATGCGCTTATATTTAAATCTTTTTTCACAGTTCTTTGTAACACATCCCAGAAGAGGTAAGCATCAGTGCAGAAAATAAAACAATGTTCTATAGTTTCTGGTTGGTTACAAAGGCGGCAGTTCACTGACCACGGAACGAAAATGCCTTTTTCTTGAAGCCAAAGGCTTGACAGGTAGCGTAGAAGTGTGAAGTTTAAAAAAAAAGGTTTTTGCAGAAGGTGACACTCGCATTTTCTTCACACGTTTAAAGACATCTTGTTCCTGACCGTTACCAAATAGGCTTCGATACAAAGGTACAGGAAACACAACGTCAATCAGATCAGCATAAATTGTTTTCCGGGGAACTTTAAATAAATACTCCAGAGAAAACGGGTTTTCAAAAACTCAATCGCGCTAACTACTTCTCCAAGGAAACCGAAAGGACGCAATGTGCCCACAGGCACAGATGAGACTACCAGGTATGGTAAAGCTTCTGAAAGTTCTGTTTGCACGTAAGTGCGCAGAAAATGATGGGATACAGTTCGGAAGAACATAAAACGAACAACCACTTGTTTTAAGAATAGGTGAATCAGCCCAAGACCACCTGTATCAATGGAGCGAAAAAGGTTGTCTCGTTGCATGGGTTCCCAAGTGGAATCCCAGACGAAAGTCGCGAAAACTCTATGGAATTTTTGAATCTGGCCTCTCGCACAGCAAATTACCTGGAGCACGTACCAGAGTTTTGCTACAAGGAAAATGTTACAAGCTTTAGCGCGTCCAAAGATTGACCACCGATTTGATTTCATTATATTGGCTTGACGTTTGATCTTTGCCACACGTTCAGACCAGTAATGACCACTGTTCCGAATGCAGTTCAAGGGAACTCCTAAATACTGAGGAGCTACACAGCTCCACGCAATACCAGCATACCTCGAAGGTGCTGTGGCCCACTGGCCGCACCAGAAGCCAACGCATTTTGAGTTATTTACCAACGCTCCCGATGCTTCACAAAATGTTTGAGTTAATGTAAAGACATTGTTGACACTTTTCTTATCGGCACAGAAAAACGCTATATCATCGGCGTAGGCCAACACTTTCACTTCCGCGGAATAGAAGCGATAACCGTTCACTGCAGGGTTGGACAGTACACTCAAGCAAAGAGGTTCTAAGTAGAGAGCAAACAAAAGAGGGGATAGCGGACACCCTTGTTTAACAGACGATTCTAAATTTATAGGAGTCGAGAGTGAACCATTAACAATGAGACGGGTAGCACAGCTTCGGTAGCATAGTTCGATTCCTTTCAACAACGTTGGTCCCGGGTTTATGTGTCTAAGGATGGCGAAAAGGAAGTCATGGGATACGCGATCGAAGGCTTTCGCCAAGTCTACTTGAACTATGGCGACCTGGTCGTTATGCCGAGTACAGCTCTCTATGACCGAGCGTGCAACGTGTATATTGGTCTGTATGCTACGCCCCTTAATTCCACATGTCTGATGGTCACCAACGACACTAGAAGCGACGTACTGAAGCCGTTTTGTCAGAATCTTAGCGAATATCTTATAATCCACATTGCAGAGAGTAATAGGGCGGTATCCTTCTACGTGCATAAGTTTATCTGTATCCTTACTTTTGGGAATTAATACTGTATGGCTGCTACAAAAAGATGGTGGTAAGCGTTCACAATCGTACGCTTCCATAAATACTTTGTGTAAGAAAGGGCACAGTAATTCCTTGTACTCCTTGTAAAACTCTGCTGGGAGCCCATCCGGTCCCGGTGTTTTAGAGTTAGGCAACTCATCTATCGCACACCGGATGTCCTCCAGCGTTACTGGTCCACTAAGTAGTTCGCGTTGAATTTCGCTCACCTTAGGCAACATAGAAACTAAAGTCTCTGCCATTTGACTGTTAGAAGATGGCGTTTTCCGGAATAGGTTTTTGTAGTGGGATTCGAATGTACCCATTATATCAGCATCGTTGGTTGAAAGGGTTCCGTTGCAGTTCAAAAGTTTGATTTTTTTGGAAAGCCCATGGCGCCTTTCATCATCAATGGCACGCCGCGAGGGTGTTTCAGATGACAAGAAACGCCTACACCTAGAGCGTACCAGTGCACCATTATAGCGATTTTGCTGATAGCGCTGCAGCTGACTTTTGACCAGTATGATTTCTTCTTGAAACTCACCAGGTTTTTCACATTCCAATTCATAAAGGCTATTGAGGTTTCGCAAAAGGGCAGTTTCGTCTTTCTTTGCGTGAAAGGATGCAATACAAGAAAATTCGATCGCTTCATTTTTGACCTCTTGTTTAAATGAGTCCCATTGGGCGAAAGTGCCAAATTTTTCATTCTTTGACATATTGTTAAAACATTCATGAACACGTTTTTGAAAATCATCGCTACTAAGAAGTCTTGTGTTCAATTTCCATAATTCCCATTTTGGACGTGACTTATTACGTACGTCTGCCCCAATACGAACCTTTACAAGGCAGTGATCAGAAAAGGACATAGGTTTTACTTCATAAGTAGACACATGCGAAAAAAGGTGGCTTGAAACGTAAACACGGTCAAGCCTCGCGTTACTGTGAGCATCAATGTGAGTGAATCGGCTAGCAGTAACCTGAGAAGCACCGACATCAAATAGGTGGAAGTTATATGTGAGGTTGTTTAGTATGTCAGCACTGCTGTCAGGTCTTGTAGGAGGCACTGATCTATCATTGATATTACAGACACAATTGAAATCACCAAAGAGAACAACTTGCCTATCGGTGTCGAGGAAGGGGAGAGATTTTCAAAAAACAAACGTCTTTGTCGAACATCGTTGTAGGCATAAATGCAAATTAAACGCCAGGAAATACCGTTTAAGAAAAAATCGCAGCATATGAACCTGCCCTTATCATCCACAGCATGTGAAAATGACGAGTATTCTAGTCTCTTCTTTAAGAACAAGAGGCACCCTCCCGACAAGCCATCCGCATGGCTCACACATACCTCATAACTTGAGAGGAAAGGGTCCAAAGCACGAGCTGTGTCCTCGTCGGACGATATCTTTGTCTCCTGGACGGCAACAAAGTCAATCTGTTCCTTTGAGAGGACCCTATACAGTTGGGATTGACGTGCACGCGAACACAGACCTCTGACGTTGATGGTAGCGAAGCTCAGGGGAGGAAATGCCAGGGAGGTGTTAGTTAAGGGGGTAGTTCATCAGCGTCCTCCACTACGTCAGCAGGCCGGGTGGCCTTACTGTAAGGGTGCTCACACACCTCCGCTGGCCTGCGTTTTGCGTCGCCTCTCTCGTCGCTGTTGTGGCCGATCGCGACAGCCTTGGTAGACGACTGAGACGATTTTTCCGATGTTGGGGCAGGTCGTTTGACAGATGTTCCGCTGGAGGTGTTCGAGCGTTCTCGTCGAGGTGATGATTCCTGTGAAGCAACCGCTGACGTCGTACTTAAAAGAGGGAAGTCGCTGTCTGACAAAAACTCCGTGGGAGCTGTGCGAGAGTCGTCTTGCACAAACGGTTCAGACTTTTCATATTCAGCGGTGATCGTTGCCAACTCAGGGCTGACGTCAGGTGGTGGTTGCAGTGGGGCTGCCAGCTGTAGCCCTGAAATGGTGCTGGACGGGATGACTTCTCCTGTTGCATCGACCACTTCGCTTATGTCCATTAGGTGATCTAGGACAACATCTTCAGCTGGGCTTCTCGCTTGTCGGAGCTTATCCGCATAGGTGGTGACGCACTCACTTGTTACATGACCATAGCGTCGGCATTCACCGCATCGTGGGGTCCTACACTCGCGACGAATGTGACCGATTCGGTAGCATCGTAGACATAGTGGAGGGCGGCCAGGCACGAGCACCAAGCTTCGACAGCCGAACACCGTGAGCTGGTGCGGTATCTGGCTCGCGTTCATTCCCTCGTGAAGGGTCAACGTCACTTCTTTGTTGAGCGTTTCCATCTGTTCCATTCCGGCGCAGCGCCATTTTTCTCTAACAATCGAACGCACCGTGCCAAAAGGCGACAGTGCTTCTTCGATACGCTGGTTCTCCAAGTGAACTGGTAGCCAAAGAAGCTTCAGTTTGACGTCCCTGGTGTCCGGGTCGATGATTAGACATCGGCGCCCCTTAACGCGGAGCTCTGCTTTGGTTACGAGTTTGGTCTTGGCCAAAGCGTTTGCGCAGGTTACCATCCAGACGTGACTCATCTGGAATTGGCCGATTCCGATGATATCCTGGCTGTCAACAACGTCCCGCAAAGCGTCTCGGAAGTCTGTTGCTCGGTATGGCCGCGCGGCGAGATCTCCGTGTAGGAAGACAGAATTGAGGCTCAAATTACCTGTCGGTAGACGGGGAAGTACGGTCCGGTACTCTTCAGTCGTCATTACGGTGGTACTGGCCGAAGCCTCAGAGGTTCCCCGGCCTGAAGCCGGTGCGTTTTCACTGGAGAGCATTGAAAACACGACCGTTCCGAACGGTGTCTTCTTCTTCTCCCGGCCACGACTGCGGGACAAGCAGGGGCTCTGAGACGTGGTAGTAACTCAACAGCTGGGGTTTCTGTCATGGATGAAACGTTGCATGTAGCCGCTTACCGTCTATACAGGAGAGGCGCTGCGGTCAAATGCGTATATAATCGCGTTAAACTTTGCATGCATTGGCTCAACGTTTATAGACGAGAGGGCGCTGCGGTTAAATGCTCAAATGCGTATATAACCACGTTCCATACCACAAATTCTCTTTCTGGCATGGTTGAAAACGACCGAAAGGCTCGGCATGCTGCGGCTCAGCGTCTACGCAGACAAGCACCACCAGAGCTTCGCCCCAATCAACATCATTCACCACGTGGAGATGCGGTCAATTTTTTTTACTTTAGCCGAACCCGTGTCATTTTCTTGCGGGTTTCGTGTTTTCAATCAAAAGAAGACTTAGGAGACCCGTGCATCATCAGTCGTCACGATGCAGCATATAAAAAAAAATTGATACCTTCCTTCTCGCACTGCGCCAAAATGCCGACGCATTCCTCGCGTTGTGCCGTGTTTTGTTGACACATCCATCGTGAACACAATATGCAGTAACGAAGTTAACATGTAACAATTTCGTAACTTCATATTCATGTTGTTTCTAAAATTAGAAATTGTAGTGGCGTTTCCCCATAATCGACCCCTTCCGAAGTGTGCGCCATCTAGTAAGTACTGCGCCAATTATTCGAGTTCGCCATTAGCTGAGCGTGTAGTACGGTGGGCATGCATTAGACACGAGAGCGGCATCAGTGTTCTGCGTGACCTTGACCCAACTCGTAATAAAAGCGAGTCTTGAGTCAGCCTTTGACCAGAAGTCGCATTCAATCAATCGCTTCGTGGCCAAGAAATGCCGACTGCCAATGTTGCCTGATAAGATTTTGAAATAATCCTATTGTCCTGTTCACTAACTCTCTTGGGCATTTTTTTGTGTGTTTTTTTATCAGAGAATGCATATTGGTCCGCAATTTATCAAGAAGGATCGCTCGTCCTTCATTAAAGGGGCTGTGCAACGACATTCAATTGGAATGTTCCCCACTTTACACAAGCTTACTGGCAGCAGTTGGACCCAAGTATACTCGCACAAAACGCCATTGACCAAGGAACCTCTTTGTTGTGCTGTGATTTCAAGAATAAAAGCGAGCGTTTCCTTTCACTCCCTCCTTCGTAAAACTCGATGACGTAATTTGGAGGCCGCAGCAACGTTACTATATTACCACAGTTGTGGAACTCTCGCGGTAGGGGGTACCCCCCCCCCTCACTTCAGTCCAACTCCCACCGTTCAAAGCGCCATCTAGATTTTCGTTTCAAAACTGTGTGTTCCATAGAGTACGGTGGAACACCATCTAGACGCTCTGCTTTCAAAGGGTCCCGCTGTCACGATGTCATCCTGGGCGCGTGCTTAGAAGCATGCTTTAAAGACTCCAGTAGTGCGGTACGCGGAACACGGTAACGGTTCGCTAAAAGTCCATATTATAACATTGGTTCGCAGTATTCCCCAGTGACGATATATAGTTCCTTGTGACAATATTTAAATTCGGCGTATAGACTGGGGCCGAACATTGCGTGAGCACTTAATTTGGGCTAACGAAACTCAATAGCTCGACAAGCATTCTGGTATTGGCTCGTGCCCAGTCGTTTCAATGACGACGATATCCGGACCTTAACGATGTCTGGAACGGAGCGCGTGTCCTGTTCTTTGCCAACCCCAGTCCGTGGCTATGATCAATATTGGCGGAATATAATCGCCTCCAAGATTATGTAAACGCTCGTTTTGGCTGCACATCAAAAAAAAAAAACACCTTTTTGGCTTTTTTTTTTGCGATTATGATTTGTTTAGATTTCAACTGAGATCGCATTCAATACCACAAGCGCGAAAGTTCAAGGTCGCTGCTTCGGGGAGTTCTGCAGGATGAGCACTCGCGCTAGAAATACAGGTTTCAAAGCCAGGAGCGTGGGCTAGCTCGTGCTTGTAGCTTTGGCTGCAGTCTCGGCTTAAGGGTGGACGGAGCAGAAATTAGGGATCGATGGCCGAGTCCATCAGAGGCTATAGTTCGTTTCAGCTTGAGCCCGGACGCAGCCGATGCAACAAGCGCGAGCATGTGGCCCTGAACAGTGCTTGCAACTCGCGAGAGCGAGTGCTTGGCAGGGACGCTGAAAGCCCGGAGCTCGCTCTTGTATATTCTGCTACCAAAGTATTTGCTGCTACGCTCACACTGAATAAAGCGAAATGGAGTAGAGCGCACACCAGCTCGGAGCACGCGATCAGGGATCATGAAAGCAAGGACAAGGACAGGCCGATGCGGCACTTTTCGGGAAAGTGGGTGGTAGCGAACTGAAGGCTACAACATGTGTGGTTTCCAAAGAATACTCGTGATCTACGTGCCACATGTTAGCATTTCAAAGCCGCAAGATTGAATATTACAAATTAGGAATTACTGAGAACAAAAAGAGAGTAGGCACTTACCGGGAATGATTATTGAAGATAACGTAATAAGGCAAGTGAGCTGGTTAAGGTTAAACATTTCTAAAACCAAAGACGGAGTCTACAAAGAGTGGACAAACACAAGACGTCTCAATTGAGACGTCTTGTGTTTGTCCCCTCTTTGTAGCCTCCGTCTTGGGTTTTAGAAATATTTAACTTACCGGGAGCTGTCAATTATTGTACGTTCTGCATAAAAAAAAGAAAACTCACAGTTCGTCATGTGTTGGTCACAAATAAAAATTGCAGTGGCTTAGCTCGGCTACGCCAGGATGTACGTAGCGTGAGCTAAGGTTCAGCTGGTTATTCTTACCTTTCCTGGTTGTCTAGGATTAGCTTGATTATCATGCTTACTGCTGCTTCAATGACACACACACGGTATACGCATTATGTGACACATGTATATTTATTAATTTTTGCTCAACGTCTGGTTGCTTCTCTATTGCCACAAACACGGCTCGGTGGTCAGTGTAGTAACACGCTGCCGTTTCTATGGCCCCAACGCAGTATTTGGAATTGATTGTCTGTCTCTGATACACAAGATCAATGGTGGTTCCCCAGTGGGTCGTCTGTACAGTTGGAACACTGGCTAAGTCCAGGTTAGACGTGTCCTTCAAAGGAACCCCAAGAGAGTCTGGAGCACGATTGAAGTCACCAGCCGCCACACACAGTTCACTTGCCGCATTACTGGGTATAGACGTAGCCACTACGTCTATAGTGTCTTTAACTGAATTGTTCGGCGACACGTACACGGCTTCGATGACCACACCACTTTCGTCAAGCTGAACGGCACAGGACTTCACCCTTGGGCACCGTTACGTTTGGCAGTTCACTGGCAGCAATCCCATTCCTCACATAGATACAGACTCCCGAGCTTCTGGTAGCGTCAACACGACTGGCATAAGCAACCATGCTAAACTCGGGGATTGTGACAGCTTGTGATCCCGTGGCAACACCAACCTCTGTAAAGAGGAGAACATCAGCACTGGTCAAGAGACGGTCACCAGAAACGTCCGCCATATGGCAAATCAACGATCGAACATTGAGCAGGGCGATTGTGTAGACCGTGGCAGGGTTTGTCATCAGCGCTCTACAGCGAGCATATGCTGTGTCCAGGCCGTGCTTGTTTAAGCGCTCAAACTCTGATACCAAAGCCTTATCTGGATTGCTAAGATGGTGGTAGAATCTGTGGTCTTGCTCCACGTTGGTCAGATACAAGCCCTAGAGGGTAGTGACACGGCTAAGGGCAACGTAGACCAGCTTTTGAGGGTGAGTCTTAGCATAGTCGTATACCACAGTGTCGGAGGTGCCACCCTGCGAGTTGTGTATCGTCATGGCGCTTGCTGGAACGAGAGGAAACTGGGTTCTGCGCACCGATACATGCCTCAAGGCTTTTCCCTTCATGGCAAACGACATGGTGATGGGCTCGATCGGAACCCACTGTGCATACCGCCTCACGCCCGAACGGTAGCTCACTTTGGCCGTGGTTAACGTTCCCACACCACTGGGACATTGCAGCCAAGGTCTCTTTGGCGTACCGTCAACGTTAAGCTCAACCTCCAGTAGCGTAACGACCATGCCGTTGACCAAGCCATCCTTACATCAATGTTCTTCAGCAGCATATACGGCCGTTTCGTACAGAACGTCACCACAGATGGCAGGATTGCCACTCTCTACACGACTGAGGTCTTCGATTCTCGCGAGGGCCTCACGTTCCTCTTGTTTGCTCCGATGGCCAGTCACCACGTGTATGGCGACACTGTCATGCTTGTACTCACAAGACTAAGCAACCATCCTATTACAGGCGTCCACGTTCTTGTTACTAAAGAAGAGACGGACTTCCATGGGTAAGCACGATCGGTAGGCACACGAATCTCGTCGCCGTTCAACTCCTTTCCGTCGCCTATCTTGATGAGGAGACCCGAGAAACTAGCATCACTATGTCTAACCACTTCGGTTAAAGGGAAGTATGAGAGATGGTGCCCCGGAAGCACGGAGGTATTGTAGACGCTTCCGTGTCTCCGCGGTCTCTTGTATACCTCACTTGCTCGCACCGGAGGGAGCTGCCTAAGGTCCCCGCAGAAGATTACGTCGAACCCTCCGAAAGGCTCCGTCATCTTCGAAGCCCTGATTTCTCTCGGGCACATGTCCACTTGTCTGAGAAGGTCCGACGATAGCATGCTCACCTCATCTACAATGATGCACTTCACGTCGCGAAACAGCATCCGAAACGTATTCAAATCACTCGATGAAAGTCCCCGGTCCTCTCTCCTGTTGATCATAACGAGCTTGAATGCCGAATGTACGGTTACGCCATTCAACACAACGGCTGCTTTACCGGTTGTTGCACAGGCCACGTACGCATTCATCGCACTGTTTCCCTGTCCATACCCATACGAGATGGTACGGTTACGACACTAACGGTTGTAAACGTCCATGATGAGGCGCAACGTGAAGGTCTTACCACAGCCAGCAGGCCCGGTAAAGAAGATCTGCAGCGGTTTAGCCGTCTGGTCAGTCACGCGATGTATCACTTCCCGTATCAACGATGCCTGCCGTTCGTTACAGGGAAGCTACGGAGCTTCTTGAAAAAAATGAGTTAGAAGTGAATTCTAGCGTGTTTTTACCCCGTGAACCCGAATACCCAAACCATTTGCTGCGCTAGTATTGTTAAACGCGAAAAAAACTCGAAAGACAGTCGCTGTACATGACGTCATCGACGGATCTTTTGGCTGCCCAAGGCTGGGAAGGCGGGGCTTCAGCCCTGTTTTGAAATTGCTCCTATTGCTCTCCGGCGTGTCGCATTGAAATATAATTGTGATATCTGTTGTTCTAAAGGCCAAATAAACGCAATTAAAGTGTTTCTTCTCAAATGTAGAAGTGCCCCATCTTTCCTTTAAGCAGTCTCATGCGCGCGTAGAAATCGCTTAACGGCATATCGTCGTCTCTACGGCGGACTCCAGGGCACGTGGCTGCAGCCACCTTCTGTTGCGTCTTCGTCGTCGCTTCGTCGGGGACCAAGTCGGAATTATCGTTCATGTCCACCAAGGTCGGCACCGCAGAAGGCCTCTTTTCAGGTTGTTCCACTTCTTCTGTTTGGCTTGCTTCCGAACGGCCAACCGCCTCTCAAGCCGAAAGCCACTCCGAAACGGTTACACCAGCAGAGTACATCTGCTTGATTTCCATAATGGGTTCTTTGTTATCGTCAAACATTTTCTCAAAGTCATCGCCATCCAGAATGTCGAATTACTTGCGAAAGGGCACGTACAACATGACATGTTCCCTCTTATAGTTTACCACATCGTCAATGCTGTAGTTTTGGCACCTAAGCACGGCTGGTTTCTGACGCTTCTTCAAGCTTCTCGAATTGTACTCGACCATAAATTCAGCGAACGTCACCCCCTTCATTTCGGCTCGACGGTCTTCGTACCGCTCAACCGGTGTATTGTGCCAAATGTCACAACTCGCGGGCAACACTCCCTGTTCCTCCAACTCGGCCTTCGTCTTGCGGCTCCGATTGCGCTCTTCTGGCCAATGGGTGTTAACGTAAATGACATCTCGGCTAGTGGTACACAGCTCAAACTGCAGCAGAAACCAGGCAGCCTCTTGGGCCGACATCTCAATTGCATTCAGCATCTTCACCCCTAGCTGTCGCATAGCGTCTTCAAACGACAGCTGGGCCGATGGGTCCACTTCGATTAAAACTTTAACTGGTTCTGCCCAAGTTGGAGACGCCACGGTTAGCCTTGTTCACGTATTCCACCACGTAAGACGCACATGCATAAACGTCAAGAATTACTTGGAGGTCCATGTTAGACTTCAGCACTGAGGATGGGTTAAAGGGGTTGACATTCGTCTGATCCATATCCCTTTTAAGCAGCAGCGTAGGCCTGGCCAGTCCACTGCGAATCACCTCCTCATACTCGTCAGAGTCACTTACGCCATGATGTTGAAGCATTTCAGCGAAGGACTGATAGGCAGTGGTGTCGAGAGCACTATGCAACGCATCATGAGTCTTCTTCAGGAAGCGATACCGTTTCAAACCGGCTTCGTCGTCGTCGGCAGGGGCCTGTAGCGGAGTAACCACTTTAGTCCTCGGCATCGGCCAGAACAGAGCATGGAACCTGCACTTCTTACGACCACCTTTATAGCACGTGTATGTGTGTTAGTGTTCCTGGGACCTCGGCCGCTCCAAAGCATCGTGATCCACGGACAGGAGGTGCTCTGCCATCCTCACGGTGTTTGGCATGAAGTCGGTTTCCACCTCCTCATCCGGAGCTTGATTCAACCACAATAGCAGATGAGCATGGGGGCTACCCCTATTCTGAAACTCTACGCGCTTCAAACATTCCACCACGTGGCACGGCTTAAATGGACTAATCCGGGAATTTCGCAGCACTTTCATAATCACCCCAACCTTGTGTTCAAAGCAAATTGCACACGTAGCTGGATCGTTATTCACCAACGTCGCCGCGTAGCTCTGGTTCATCTCGTCTTCGTCAACGCCCAACTCCTGGGGCCTAACCTGCTGTTTCGCAAGCAGTTTCAGCAAATTATGCCAACGCACTTCAGATGCAGAAAGCGTCAAGAACACCGTCGGCTTCCCAAGCTGCCTAATCATGGCGAACAGCTCGCTCTTCCTTTTGTGCCAGTACTGCACAGTGTTTGGGACACCTTCCATGAATCCCAAATCCTGTTCAATCAACTGTTTAACCTTGTCGGGATCTTCGACATCGTGTTTGGTCAGACCACGAGTTGTCACGTTGTTCCGATACATCATAGTCATCTGCGATGAAACACGAGGCCGCAACACCTTCATAGCCATGTACAGTACGTGCATCGGCAAAGCACCCCGTCTATCTTTCCTCCTAATCTCACTCGAGGCAATGGAGAACGGAGTAGGCTTAGCTTCTGGGGCTATACAGCGAGCCTGGCTCAAGTATATCTGGGGGAAAGACAGCTCCTCAGCATGGGTATCATACAAGATGCTGACAGGTCTCTTGCCCTCTCCCAGTGCCACGCTTAAGACAGCCTCTTCATCGTACACCAATCTATGCTGGTTCAATGTCATAGCTGTGGCCACATTCATTGGATCATCTAAATTGGCGAGATCCGGACAAGCCTCCACGTTAACGTCTTCATCTGGCGCGACGGCTCCGCCCGTCGTCAATGTTTATGCCGTAGTGTTTACACAGCGGCGAGTCTCTCAGTACCTCAACCCATGGTCCAAGCACATCGCGAGAAATCATGTTCGACAGATAGGTAGTTTGGCAAACCTTCTCCTCTTTATGTTCACCACTATGCACTTATTATCGTCCAAGCTGCAAGGCAACTGCTTTAGCATCTCGTCCGTGTCTACCGGCAGGTTCACCACGGGTCCCTTAATGCCAAACTGACCATTTCTCCAGTTCATTAGACGACGGATCTGAAAGAAGGGAATCCGTGGCGAAAGTAAACGTTCGGCCACATCGTTTAGAACCGGTAGACCTGTTGGCATGGGTGGGTAATGATACCCATTGGTAACGCTAAAGAGTGGAATCTCCTGTTTAACGAGAAAGTTCTTGCACGCAAACCCGCGCCACGGTTTCACCCCACTCAGGTGGCGCCGCTAAACTCAACGTTTCACACATGGCACTACTTACCGGCGTCAAGTTTTTCATGTGCCACAGTCTTTCACACACGTCGCACACATATCCAAACGGATTGTTTACGACGTCCGTCTGGAAGGTTCGAGTCGCACTGGCGCTTTCGCTAAGTTTCATCGTTTAGTCAGTTAATCGGCGAGCCTTGACGTCATCGACGGCGTCTTGTTGTTGCTGCTGCTGAGTTGGTCGGGCACGTCGCTCAGCCTCCTGGCGACACCGCTTTGCTAGACGTTCTTCCCTTTGCTGCGGTCTCTCCGCAGGACGTTTAGCCTTCTTAGGTTCGTTCTTCCTACGCTCAACCGCTAATTGCCGGGCAACTACTTCGGGATCCGATGAGTTAAGCTTCTCCGCACTTTTGCGCCGCTGAGGAGCAGCTTCGTTCGCCTTCTCCATGGCTATACCACACTGGCAAACGCCCCGCTATATGTGTACCCCCACTGATACCTCTGCGCATGCGCACAAAATGAGAGGCGCTATCAAGTGGCTCCGGTGCAGCGTCAGACTTGGCTACTGTGCAACGGAGAAGCACAGCTGGGCACGCGGCGGCGCCAGTGCGTCTGCCGCGGCTATGACGTCACTCCTCTGGAATGCGCAGACCGGCGAGGCGCGCGCGGTGGCGGCGGAGCGCGCGGCGGCGGCGGCTCCGGCACGCCAGCTGTGCGCCGTGTGACGTCAATGCTCCTCGAGCATGCGCAGACCGGCGAGGCGCGCGCGGCGGCGGCGGCTCCGGCGCGCCAGCTGTGCGCCGTGTGACGTCACTGCTCCTCGCGCATGCGCAGCACGGAGCACGGCTCATTATGCGAGCCACGCGAAAGTACTCAACCTCGGCCAGTGTAGCTCACACTACAGAAACCCTGGGATCTTCAGGTCGTCCAGCACATGATGCAAAGCCTCCAGTGCAAACCTGTTCAAGTCACACCACCAATGGTGGACACCGGACACTGGGCGGTAACTATTTTCTGCGACTTTGATAAGACATTACACTAAAATAAAAATTCACATAAAAGCGTCTAAAGGTGCATTCACAGTGGCGTTCCAAACGCGACCGCGAAGCGGATTCACTCGTTTTCATGGTCAAATGCGCGAGAAATTGTATTACATTCCTAAAGGGGCGATGCAACGATTTTCGTACTTTTCGCCAAACCGCTTAGAACGAATCCCTGACGTTAATAAACTGTGAAATACCCATTCGTTTTTCTCCACACACAATCAAAGCCGCAGAACAAAAAGAAAGTTGCGTTCAGTTTCTTAACTTGCAGCCAGCGCAAGTGGCCACGTGCCCAGGAGCCGAATATATGTTGCCAATGTTGATAATAGTCACGGGCTGGGGTTGGCAAGGCACAGGACATGCGCTGAGTTCCAGACATTGATATAGATCGGCTATTGTCGTCATTGCAGCGATTGGACACGGGCCACTAGCCGAATGCTTCTCGAGCTATCGATCATCACGAGCCCAAATCGACCGCCCACGCAATGCCGGGGTCCAATCTATGAGTCACATTAAAATATCATCACTTGAGGACACTTCGATTTCCCAGTTATGTCGTCGTTTCGTGAAGGAGAGATTGAATGGAAACGCTCGCTTTTGTCCTTGAAATTACACCGCAAGAAAGGAGTTTTATGGCTAGTGGCTTTCCGTGCGAGTATCATTGAGTCCCACTAGTGCCAGTAGGCTCGTGTAAATTGAAAAACATTACAATTCAATATCGTTTCACCGTCCCTTTAACCAACCGCGTTAGCAACCATTTAGCGAATGCGGTTCAACCGCCAGGGTGAATACGGCGAGATTATTGCTGTGCTTTTGTGTTTTGCAATACAATTTCGTAGCTGGCCGCTATTGCACGCGAGTGCGCGCTGACTGTACTATATGTTATAGAACGTGTGGGCTGTGATCTTTGTAGAGAGAAACCGCCTATGCGGAGAAATTTTTGGGGGGCAGTGAAGTCAAAGCTACGGATGCACGAGATTGAGCGCCGATTAAAGCAGTGTAAATGCACTCCTCTCTCGAAAAATGCCCCAGAACGCAAGGATACTTGCGTAAGCGCATAGCTTCATTTGGCTACTTCGCACGAAAACCCGTTCTAATGAGAGGCAATGCTTGGATAGTCCGTTTCACTTCAAGTGCAAGCGTAGCAGAAGTTTATGATGAGAGGCAATACTTCGATAGTCCGTTTCACTTCAAATGCGAGCGTAGCAGTCGTTTATGTGCCAGCGAAGTACAAGTGCCAGTACCAGCATCTTGTCCCTAATGGTTCTTGAAGTGCTCGGGCGCGTACGTTTTACAGAGACCCTGAAAAAAGCCGTATCTTGCTCTTGGAGCTTCTGCAGCGTGTGCATACTACAATGTTTTCGAATAGCGGGTAGTGGGACCGGCGCGGGTCGGCAATGGAAGCCCGTGAGGCTGCGTGTGTAGACAACGATCGCAGCGCAGTAGTCGTCACGATAGTAGAAAGACGCCGCAGCCCGACAAGCTTTTGCAAATATTGCGCCAGGCGTTTGCACACGCACCGCCCTACCATCCTACTATACTCCGTTTACCCTTAAGGTGCAACCCCAGCGTGCATGACGTTTTGATGCTTTTTTTGACGGTTTATAACTTTCTTTCTATGTATCCTACAATTATAAAGGTTAAGTCAAATTAAAGAGCTGTTTTTCAACTATACTTTGGTGTCTCGATGTTACGATTATTTTTAGTTGTTGCTAAATAACTCAGCGTTTAATAGACCACAGTTTCTAATATTGAAAAATATTTCTTGAGTTATAACGTCCCATTATCCACGATCTTTTACGTGAGCATTCGGATGGAAATAATTAATCAAAAAAGTAAACAACCAACTGTATAGATAATGTATATTTTAAAATAAAAAATAAAGTTTAAAATTGTATAATTTTATGGTGCTATAAAAACGGAATCACGTCAACTAATCAAAATTACGAGACATTAAATTATGAAAAATCCTTCGATATTATATTTTTCAAAATTTCCATAATGATATATTGCACGTTAAGATTGTTATTACACCTCAAACTTTTCCCATTCAGTTACGGCAAATTGCAGTCTCTTAATATAAAATACAGATGGCAACACGTGTTCAAGAATAGCTTGATGTTCATTTTCCGTCGTGTGCCGCTTGGGACGCCACGTGAAAGCTATAAAATGCGCCAGCTGTCAGGGTGTCAGATGCCTGGATATTCTCAGTGAGCGATCCAGAGATGTGAGAACAACGAGCGCGAGGCTGCGGGTGCACCACAGCTGCTTTTGCGTGCGTTCTACTGTGCGTCGGTAGAACGGTGGTATGTTTCTTCCACCGTGGTCGGTACACATGCCTGACGCGATCGAAATGAATTGTACGCCATAAAAGGGATTCCGCCATTTTGGATTCCGATATGTATGCGAAAACATTCGAATATTTTTCTCACTTGCAAAAATCATTTTCGAAATCAAACTATGCTTGTCAGAATGGTTAGATAATATTTTGTTTCAAAAACCCTCTTGGTGGCAGTTACGAAAGGAAGGGTGTCATTGATGATGATGATGTTCGGCCACTTGTAACAAGAGGCCTGATGGCGAACACGTTGCGAAGTGAAGTTCAGTCATGTCGTATTAGACTTTAACTTAGATTTATTTACCGTAGTACGTTCACAGTGGTGGGCGCGACCAGACGTCGCCACCCGGCACTTTCCGTCCTCCAAAACCCCCACAAGGAACCCAACCACAACCCAGCTCGATCCGTCTCAAAAAAGCCCCTTCTCATCATTCGCCCCTCCGTTTTAGAGTCGGAGTCAGGTTCCCTCTCCCAATCGTCCGAACCAATCACAAAGATTCCCGCGCTATTTCCTTTCTGGTAGACGGTCGGTCCTAAAAGCACACAAGCAGAACAACAACATGCTGTCTCAAACGAATAACCAAAATAAACACACAAAGACCCCACGCTTTCTTCGACAGACATTAAAAGAAGGCGCCGCGAAGATGCGCGCACCCACGAACCCGGCCCGCTCACACGATGAAAGCAAAGCCGACATGTTCGGCAGGGTTTTCTACCCGAAAAGCCCCATCCGGCAGCCACCCGTGGGAGTGCGTCCCATTGTCCCGGCTCCCCAATTAGGCAGACGCCGGCTCGAGGCGCCCCTGAGGGCGGCATGTCCCCCATTCCCGCGGTCAGCCCGCTGTCTCCCCCGCTGCCTTGGCGATCTTCCGACGACACAGCTGCGCTTCGACACAAACCGACAAAAAAAAGAAGGAATAATATTTGCCTGAAGTTAACTCCTCCCCACCAAGAATGTTGCGGAGACACTCGATGTAGCAGCAACATTTTCCTGTAAAACACTCAACCGAAAAGCAGCAAACGCGACGAAAGGTACAAGGCATCGACTCTGAATACATAATACACTTAGAATACGTTTGCATGAATTGCACTGATCACATTCTTCACAATGACACACGTCAATAAAACTTAAGGAATGCCACGCAGAAGTCAGAATGTCCAAAACTCTCCCAAATAAGCACACACGTGTAGAACCCAGCCCTGTACATTCCAAGGTCGTGCACATTCGGAGGTCACAAGATTAAACATTTACGTCCTGCTTTGTTATTCGCAGTGAATATGGCTGATGCACAGCGTTCATGTCAACAAAGATGCCTATCAATCCCACTAACAATTACCCACTCAGGCGTTACATATATACACACCTCTCACCTTAGTCGTGCCTGTCCAGCCTCGACAAAGCGTCGGCACACTTGTCAATAGATCCCCAAATATGAAGGATTTGAATGTCACATCTCTTTAATGCCAGAGACCAACCTGTCAACCGGGCACTGGAGGAAGCCGACCGGGTGAGATACCTCGAAGGATTGCGATCCGTGGCGACCCTTATTTCCGCTCCAAAAAGCCAGGTATCAAGTCCCTCAAGCGCCCGCACGATGGCATACTCCTCCCTCTTAATTGCCAACCCCTTCGCCTGCGAAACACGACCTGTCTTTGCGTTCCGCCCATATCTTGACATACGCACGCGCCAACCGCAAATTCCGAAGCGTCTGTCGTCACAACATACTCGCGACTAGGGTCGGGCGCCGTTACCTCAGGGTCTGGCGGGCGGGTCCCCGACCTCACCACATATCCGAGGTACTTAACTCTCGATTGAGCGAACTTGCAGCTTGTGGGGTTAGCAGTGAGCCCCACGTATTTTATCGCCTGAAGTACCCCACGCAAGTGGTTCACACAATCCCCCGTTTCATCTTTAGGCGAGTCCATTGGCCTGCTTCGGGCACTTTCTCTCGTCGAAATGTCTGCATCAGGTTCCCCCGCAGCTAAAAGGTCAGCCTCAGAAACAGTTACCGATATCTCTCCTAGGGACAAGACTTCCGCATCCGAAGTCTCTTGAAGGTGTTCGACTGCCTGGGGCCCTTCTGAAGCCATAGTGTCAGCTTCAGAGGGTGGTAACGCCTCTCCAACCACTGATGTGTCCACATCATAAACAGTTACTGGAGGCTCCTCGACCGTGGAGACGTCCGTTACTGACATTTCTCCTCCATCCAAGTTTCCAGATATAGAGGTCTCCCCAACTACTAAGCTGTCTGCTGCAAAAACAGTTGCAAGATACTTTCCTGACGCTGAGATGGCTACATCAGGAAAAACAATTTGGAGCTCTCTCTCGGCTTCATTGTTTGCCTCGGAAGCAATTATTACCCTGGGGTCCTTGGCACCCGATACCTCTGTTTGAAAAACAGTCCCCGAAGATCCCTGTCACAATATTGCCGCTGATTTCAGAAATGATGACTTTAGGCTTATCGACAACCAGGGTTTCTTCGTTAGACACAGCAGCCGGCAACTCTTCTGCAAATTTAGCAGCCGTCGTTACTGTTCCAAGATTTGTAACCGTGGATGTCAACTCAACTTGCGGATCCTCAGCGGCAAAGGTCCCTCCTACAGGAGTCTCCTCTTGCTGTTCTACTTCCACGACTTTAAAGGCAGCCTCATCGACTTTCCCCTCCTCGATTTCAGCTTGGCACATACCATCATTTTCTAGAACCTCAGATGTCAGTGAGCTGTCCTCATGAATTTGTTTTTCCATGGTGTCTATTTCTCTCGCCTCATCTTCCAACACAAGCTTAACTCGTTTCAGCTCCTCGTATGCTTCCGTACTAAGCAACACATTAAGGGCACTCGACAGCTCCTTTGTCACCGCACACAATGTCGGCACCTGCTGGCCGACGCTGCCTACCTCCTCCGATAGGCTAAGGGGAACATAGACCAAGTCTGCAGACACCATTTGTCCAAACGCTCCCTTTAACTTTATCTTTCCACGACTCTGTTCTAAGCACGACGCGGGCACGACGTCTGATCTCAACACTGTGATTTTCGATCCCGAATCAAAGCATGCCGTAAGAGGCTGGTCCGCTGCCAGTAACTTCACCCACTTAAGACCCGCGCCAGCTTCCTTACATGGTTCTGATGTATCCCCTCTGGCTCAACTTCATGCTCCGGAAGCAACGCTACGTTGGCTATCACTTTGCCCTGCTCGGGCCTTTCGCGGTCCTCCTGACTTTGATCCTTCTGCCGTCGCGCCTGCGTGCACTCTAGCTGAAAGTGGCCCACAACGCCACAGTTGAAACACCTCGGTTGGTTTATCCGCGCCTCATTACGTCGCGTGCTACCGGACGCGGACCATCTAGTCTCCTTCGGTTTCTCGTACCTACCCCTGTTGGGCGGTTTTGCAAATGGCTGATCCTTGGCAGAAGCCTTCTCGCTCCGGCAGCTTTCCTCGAAATTTTCGGCAAGCTGCGCTATCTCTTTTGGCCTCGAGGCGCCCTTTCGTTTCATTTTGGAGCACATACGTTCTCACCTCATCGGGCATCACCTGTTTCACTCTGTCTGCTATTATTAGCTCTTTCAGTTCATCGATCGTTTTAATCTCTCGACTGCTTAGGTAGTATAGCGAGAACGTCTCCAGCTTCGTGGTAAACTGAGCCCACGACTCTCCCTCTTCCCTACGTGCTGCACAGAATAATCTCCGATATTCATTTGCTCTCATTTTTAGCTCTCTCAGAATTTTGGTTCTCGGTTCCGCGTAGGGCATTATTTGTCCAGACGACTGGCTCGCACTGAACGTTATCATTTTTTCGTTTAAGAACGGCAGGATAACAGCGCCCTGCACCTCCTCGGGAATTTTCAGTGATGCCAACAACGTATCGACGTTCTTAAACCAGGGGGCACTAAGGACTCGGTATCCGGCATCTTGGTTAACACCGCTCTCAGATCCCTCGTGTAGTCCCCCATCCTGCTCCGCTCCCTCTGATCCCGGTCTCCACTGCTAGATCTCATTTGCATCTGCACCAATTTCAGCTTTTCTAGCTCTACTTGAAGTTTTAAGCTCTCAATTTCCATTTCCTTCTCTTTCAGGTTGCGTGCGCTTTCAGCGTTCTCCACCGCGGATACTTGATTTTCTCCCACGCCCTCATCGCCTGAATCAGCCATTTTTTCTCTGTGTCTTTTGCTCATTGACCTCGTCACCGACATGCAAGACCTCGGAGAAAACAGGAAAGGGTCCCACCTGGTTTGATGTAATGCTTCCCGGGCCTGTCGCGTTGGAGTGATGTTCGCTCGTGACCGTCAGTATCCTCTGTCCTCCGTGGAGGTTTCTGGTGACGTTGCACCACCGCACAAGCACCAAGTCCGATGTTATCGACGAGGTCTCGCCACTCACGTCGTCTTCACCTGGGGCTCGACTCCACCCTAGCCCGTTGCCTTGCCTCCACGACGTGTCGTTGAAGTTCGGACTTCCAAGTCCTCCCGCCGAGGTGTCGACTTGTTTTCCACGCTGGGACTCGGCCCCCGAAGCCTCTCGCTGCTGTGCCGCTTCGAACTTTGGTCGTAACCAACAAGTCCTCCCACTGAGGTGTCGACTTGTTTTTCTTTCCGTTAAGCCTGAGCCTCCGAAGCCTCCCGATGAGGTGCCGCTTCGTACCGTTGGGTCGGAACCCACAAGCCCTCTCGCTGAGATATCGACTTGTTTTCCTCCACGTTGGGCCTGAGCCGCCGAAGCCTCCCGCTTAGGTGCCGCTTCGTATCCTTGGGTCGGAACCCACGAGTCTTCTCACCTAGATATTGACTCGTTGCACTTGCTCTGGGCTGGTTGTCCTTGCTTCGCAGAAAGTCGCCACCATCCTGTCCCGACTGCGCCAGTTACGAAAGGAAGGGTGTCGTTGATGATGATGATGTTCGGCCACTTGTAACAAGAGGCCTGATGGCGAACACGTTGCGAAGTGAAGTTCAGCCAGGTCGTATTAGACTCTAACTTAGATAGATTTATTTAACATAGTACGTTCACAGTGGTGGGCGCGACCAGACGTCGCCGCCCGGCACTTTCCGTCCTCCAAACCCCCCACAAGGAACCCAACCGCAACCCAGCTCGATCCGTCTCAAAAAGCCCCTTCTCATCATTCGCCCCTCCGTTTTAGAGTCGAATCAGGTTCCCTCTCCCAATCGTCCGAACCAATCACAAAGATTCCCACGCTATTTCCTTTCTGGTAGACCGTCGGTCCTAAAAGCAAACAAGCAGAACAACAACATGCTGTCTCAAACGGATAACCAAAATAAACACACAAAGACCCCACGTTTTCTTCGACAGACATTAAAAGAAGGTGCCGCGAAGATGCGCGCACCCACGAACCCGGCCCGCTCACACGATGAAAGCAAAGCCGACATGTTCGGCATGGTTTACTACCCGAAAAGCCCCATCCGGCAGCCACCCGTGGGAGTGCGTCCCATCTTCCCGGCTCCCCAATTAGGCAGACGCCGGCTCGAGGCGCCCCTGAGGGCGACATGTCCCCCATTCCCGCGGTCAGCCGCCGTCTCCCCCGCCGCCTTGGCGATCTTCCGACGACACAGCTGCGCTTCGACACAAACCGACAAAAAAAAAAAGAAGGAATAATATATGCCTGAAGTTAACTATGGCTCTTAAGTGGGAATTATATAAAAACAAATAACAAAACATTAAAACGTCTCAGTGTCTCTGAGCAAACGCGCTGCGCCATGAATCCATGTTTGTCGGGTTTAAATATCGGCCATGGTGCCCGCAATCTGACGGAAGCCAATCTGAGATTTCGGATAGATATCCAGTTAGTCAAAAATAAACCGACTTTTTTTTTTAATGGGGCGTGTTAAATGATTTTGCTTGGTTTGGCTTGTAAAACCCTAAGATCTGAATATCTGCTTTGCTTTACTTTAGTTCGGAGCGCAGCTAATGCTACGGGCTGATGAAGCCACTGAAGCAGCGCCAAGAGCGCAAGGTCAAGCAGTTCGTTCTCTTTCCGTGCCTGTGCGGTCGGGCCAAACTAGGGCCACTAAAGAAGCTACGCTTCAGGTCTCGGTGCTCAAAATTATGATTGTCAGTTATCTGAAGCTTCATCTGAAATACAGGAAACGCTTTTCCGTCCTCCACAGATGTTTAACCAGTTCGCGACAAAGCGAAGCAATATTACGTGAGCTTCCTAACACCGAAACAAATGCTGAGGAAGTCGCACTTTTGAATCATGACGATGGGCAGTTGCGTATGATTTGTACTAACCACCAAGATGGCGGCGCTTACGACAATATTGGGGAAAAGAGTACCAAAACTCTAAGCGTGAGTGAGTGAATAAACTTTTATTGTAGTGACATGTGACAAACCCTCGGGTGCAGCCCCTAGTCCGGGGCCCCATATGTGGCGGCGACCGCCTTGGCGCGGTCCACCAGCGATTGCTGACCAGTGGCCGTGTCATCGGTCAGCCGCTCCTCCCAGGAGGTGGGGGTGGGATTGGGATTGGGTGGGACGGCGGGAATGAGCTGGCACTGCCAGGTCATGTGAAAAAGGTTGGGACGGTCGCCGCAGTGCGGGCACTGAGGCGGGCTGAGTGACGGGTGGAGGTAAGAGTAGAAGAGGGGGGTTGGGAAAGTGTTAGTTTGCAGTTGTCGCCACAAGACGGCGTCTCTGCGAGTAAGGGAAGGGTGAGGAGGAGGATAATGTTGCCGAGCGAGGCGCAGCTCTGCAAGGTGAGTCCTGTAGGAGAAAGGGGCTGTTTGGATGCTGTCAAAGTCTTCCCCAGGCGCCCGGTGTGAGAGGTCTCGGGCGAGCGCATGAGCGCGCTCATTACCGGGGACGGCTGCGTGCCCAGGCACCCATACCAGCCGGAAATTGTGGGAGGTGGAGGATAGGAACGTGTCGAGTAAAGATGCAGTGGAAGGATGTAAGGTGTTATATAGGAAGTGCCGACAGGCCGTCTGCGAATCAGTGAGAATGTGAATGGGGATGGAGGAGGAGAGAAAGGAGGTAGAAAGGATTGCTCTGGCGACCGCTCGTTCTTCCAGGATGGACGCGTCGGTAAGACCACGCTCAGTGGCCGCGTGCACTGTCCTGAGATCAGAGTCCACGACGACCGTAATACCCCCGCGCACACCCTGTGGGCTGGCGTCCGTAAAGAGGGCACGAACGGTATCGCAACCTATCGGATACGCGCGTCGGAGGTAGCGCGAGCGATGGTCGCGCCGAGCCGAGTGGCGGGTAGGATTCATATGACGGGGGATGGGAGCCACAGTGAGTCTGGCACGCGCAGTGGGGAGAGACCCTCAGCTGCGAGGGAAGCGGGACAGGGTGGAAAACCAAGGGTTGCAAGGAGTGCCCGCCCCTGAGCCGTGCAGCGCAAGCGCGTCAACTGGGCAGCCCGATGAGCTTCTATGAGCTCCTCCAGAGTGTTGGTCACCCCAAGCCTCTCGACGGCAAACGGTGGCTGTGCCAACAGGGAGGCCGAGCGCAAGTTTCTGCGCCTTCCGCAGCAATACAGACATACGAGTGTGTTCGGTCTGGGTGAGGTTGTGGTAAGGAAGGTGGTAGGTTAAGCGAGTGTGTATCAAGGCCTGGACAAGGCGTAGGGCATCCGCCTCTTTAAGGCCATGTCGACGATTTGAGACGCGGCAAAGCATGTGCATAATTTGGTTGCACTGGGTGGTGAGTTGATGGAGGGTTTGAGTTGCTTTAGCGTTAGATTGTAACACAATGCCAAGCACCCGTATGGCCGATTTTCGCGGGACGGGTTTGTCGTCTAATGTGATGGTAATGGGGAGGTCGGTCTGTCCGCGAGCGTGTTTCGTCACGATTAGTAATTCTGACTTCGTGGGGGAACAGGTGAGGCCTCCACGCCGGGCGTAGTGCTCGATGGTAGTAGCGGCTTCTTGTAGCTGAGTCTCTATGTGTCCGAGGGAGCCTCTCGTTACCCAGACAGTAATGTCATCTGCATAAATTGCATGTCTGACATCCGAGATCTGATCCAGAAGGGGAGGAAGACCTCGCATGGCAAGGTTAAACAGAAGCGGAGAAAGTACAGAGCCTTGCGGTGTGCCACGGTCTGCCACTGGCGCGGAAGGAGAGCGAAGATGACCAAGGACGAGGCTGGCAGATCGGTCACGGAGGAAATTGCGGACGTAATTGTACACTTTCACTCCGCAGCCAGTGGCTGCCAACTGTTCAAGGACCAGGTCGTGGGAGAGGTTGTCAAAAGCCCCCTTAAGGTCTGCGGCAAGGACGGCGCGATATTGGGCAGTGCTCGGCGAGTTTAAAACATCATGTTGGAGACGGAGCAGTACGTCCTGGGCTAGAAATGCCACTACGGTAGCCATAAAGGGTGTCAGGAAGAGCGGATGTGTCTGCAAGAAATTTGTGGAGGCGAAGCTGTACAACCTTCTCAAGCAGTTTGCCCAGACACGAGGTAAGAGAAATCAGGCGCAAGTTCTCCAAGGAGAGGGGTTTGCCAGGCTTGGGAATCAGAACCACTGTTGCTTCCTTCCACTCCTTGGGAAGGGTACCCGACTCCCACACCTCGTTCAAGTAGGTAGTAAGCTGCGTGGTGTCCGAATCAGAGAGGTTGTAGAGAAGAGAGTAGCGGATCTGGTCAGGACCAGGGGATGTGTTGCGGCGTATGTCGGTGAGTGCAGCGCGAATCTCAATGGCTGCGATCGGCGCGTTAAGATAAGAGAGTGTGTTGGGGGGACCCATGTAGTCCGCGTAACGTGGAGCGTCAGGAGGGGAAGGTAACGTTGTCGTAGCTGAGTGAGGCATTGGGTGTCTGTTAAGTTAGTGGCGCGTAGAAGTTTATGAATGCCCTTGGCCCTGTCCGATTTGGCTTGACCAGGCTGTATGAGATGACGGAGTAGGGACCACGTTCGTGCGGTACCGAGCGTGCCATTGAGATTGTCACATAGCGCGTGCCAGTTTTCACCAGTAAGGTTGGCAGCATAGTCTGCAGCATCAACAGTAAGTTGGGCAATACGTAGTTTTAGCTTCTTGTTGCGGCGTTGACGTCGCCACCGTTTGGTTAGGCTACGACGTGCTTCCCACAGATGGAGTAGGTGGGAGTCTATATCCGGTGCATCTGGAGTGGTAGTAAGAGTGCGCGTGTGTCGGTTTAGCCGGGTTTGCAGTGTCTGCACCCAATCGGTGAGTGTGTCGGAGGAGGTATAAGAGGAGGAAGATGCGCGAAAGGCAGGCCAGTCTGTGATACGGATGTGGCGTGCTTCCCCTGTGAAGTCTTTAGTGTGGATACGGGTTTCAAGAATCGAATGGTCACTGCCGAGCTGTTCCTCAAGGTTCTGCCAGGTGCAGGGTTTAGTGCCACGGTACATTGTAAGGTCTGGGCACGTGTCTCGTGCAACGCTGGTGCCAAGACGTGTGGGTGTCGATGGATCAGTAAGTAAAGTGAGATTCTGTTGTTGAATCAAAGTGTGGAGCTTTCGGCCTTTAAGTGTGTCACGAGGGTAATCCCAAGTTGGATGTGGAGCGTTAAAATCGCCTCCAATGAATGTGGCGCAACCCTTGCAGCGTGCGGCTTCAAACAACTTGTCGAACCGTGCATGGCGATCTTGAGGGAGGCTGTAGATATTGAGTAGACGGAGGGATTGGGTGTTACGCGTGCGTGGATTTGCAGGAAGGAGTTCAAGTAATACATATGGAACGGCCTGGCTGTCGAAGGTTAAATCGACAGCGGTATGAGCGCGCTTGACTAGGGTTGCCACAAGGTGGTCTTGATCAGGATCATTATGCGCCACATATGTGACATGTCCAGGAAGGTTAGGAAGGGTACGAGGCTCTTGTAAAAAGATGATGTCGGGTGGGGAAGTGTGCGATTGGACATACTGGATGAGACTGCAGCGTTTTTTCGGAAACTTCGGCAATTCCACTGCCATACCGTAAGGTCTGAAGAAGACCGTGGTGTAGTGGATGCAGGGGGACTACAGCTCGCCATTTACAAGGATCGAATAAGGGGAAGGGCCAGTTGAAGAAGTGTAAGGATGCTACGGGCCCATTCTGCATCAACAGATTCCAAGAACCTGCAGGCGAAGTTTGCTGCTGCTTGAAGGTTCAGGACCCACCCCTTGCTTGGAGTTGTGTCTTTTGAAACAGACAGAGTCCTCCGGTTTGTTGTTCTGCGCTGTCTTGGATCGGTGGGCGCGTTCCCTGTAGTTTTCGGATCCTCGAGTGGATTTACTCTGTTTAAACTGGGCCCTTCCTTGGTCAGGGGTGCCTCTGGTTTGTCCTTTCTGGGAAGCTTTATTAGTGTAGCATTAGGTCAGTCTCTCAGGCCGCTGGTTTTCAGTTTTGCTAGTCAAGGTGTCTTGCGTTGTTGAAGAAGACTCTTCACTTTTTCTGGGCAACTCGGGCCAGTCGGATGCTTGAACTGCAGCTTTGGCACTATAATAATCGACTGCATGTTCTTTGGCATAATTCCTCGTCTGTTTTTCTTGCTGCCATTTAGAACAGGATGTTGATGTAGCCGAGTGAGCGGCTCCGCAGTTTACGCACCTCTCTTGGGCAGCGCAGGAGTCTCTGTCCTCGTGCGTGTTACCGCAGCTCTTGCACACAGGACTGTGCTTGCAGGAGGCCTCACGGTGTCCGTAGCGGCAGCACTTGCGGCATTGGACAGGTTTCTCTTGGAATGGAGTAACTGGATGCCGAACAAGACCAAGGTAGATGAAGCTTGGCAGCGAAGATCCGCAGAAAGAGATCTTAATTGCTTGAACTTTTACCTAGCCGTCGCAAACGTGCAACTCTGTTTTCAGGAGATCTTAAGTTGTTGGTGATCTCCTCGTCAGTCAGCGTAGTGTCCACATCTTTGATTACACCTGTGGCGCAGCGCCTGGGGAGAGGCTCGTATGCTCTGACTTTGATTCCCCAGAGCTCTGTGCAGCGTAGCAATCCTCGCGTTGTCTGTCCGTTTCTCACGTCCACGGCAACGAGATTGAGGCGGCTGTTGTACCTAATCTCCAGGATGCATTCGGGGAACGTCTTCGCCAGAGTATTGGAGAGTCTCAGGCTGCTCAGTGACGTAATAACTTGGTCCTGTTCGACTGGCGTAAATATAACAGTAAGTCCTACAGGTACTACTGCAGTACTGCGGACTGTCTCAGCGCTTGGGCTGGAATTAGGGCTATTCTTTCTTCATTTTTTCCTGGCGACATCAGTCCAATCTAAGTCGTCAAAATCGGACAGTTCTACGTCACTGGATGGAACAATGACTCGCCGCGAAGAGGTTGTAGCGCATTGCTGACCTGGAGTGATATCCTCGGCGCTTTTCATGGGTGTGTCCTTGTCTTCTGATTCAGCGATTGAGCTGCCACAGACGGACGAAGTCAGACTGTACTGATCAGTGGAGGCGCGATGACTGGAATGTGGCGAAGGTAGCGTTGGCCCAGTAGACATGGCCACGGTCGATTCACGGGCACCAGGGCAAGCCCCAGTGCGGCAGACCACACCGTGGACAGGAGTAGGCAACGTACGAATGAGGTTCGAATGTTTCAGTCCGTCCTATAATATTAAAATGTTGATCCAGAAGAGCGAGGCTCAAAAACCCGACCCTACTCTAAAGGCCCGTTCAAACTCTTGCGACCGAGTTCGACCAAGAGAGACCAAACCGGTTTTTAAGCCTCTTGCGATCTCTTAGGACCAGCTCCGCCGGCAGCGCATCCGGTCCTAAGAAGTCGCGAAAGGATTAAAAACCGGTCTGGTCACTCTCGATCGAACTCGGTCGCAAGAGTGTGAACGGGCCTTAAGCGTAGCTCATTTGGTTTGGCTCACAGGCTAAACCAAGTGCGGTGGGGGATCGTTGGCCGAGTGGGTTCTGGCACCTCGTGAGCTCGGTTCAAAGCACGGAGCTCACGCTGCAGAACATGTAGGGACAAAGGCTTCTTGACGTGTTTGCGTTGGTCTTTCCAAAAACGTCAGATGTGCCAGTGCACGAGGGCCGCCTCTCGAGCGGCCCTTGGAGGCAAATGGCGGCGCAGCACTAAAATGACTGACCTAGAGCCACTAAATAAGCTACGCTCCAGAGTAACGACACTTGGCCATATTGTGGCTTAATATCATGGTTGCCAGTTATCTGAAGCTTTATCTGAAATCACAGGAAACGCTTTTCCGTCCTCCACAGAAGTTTAAACAGTCTGCGACAGAGAAAAGCAATATTACATGAGCTTCCTAACACTGAATCAAATGCTGAGGAAGTCGCGCTTTTGAATCATGACGATCTGCAGTTGCGTCTGCTCTGCACAAGCCCCAATATGGCGGCGCCCACAACAATGTCGGGGAATGGAGTGCCGATACTCTAAGCGCAGCTCATTTAGTGGCTCTAGACTGGCCCTTGAAAGCGAATGGTTGCAGAGCATCCGCTCGTGGCACGCGTCTTGCGCGTTTCTACAACAATGGTTGGCGGTACTTCTAAAAAAAGCCTTTATCAAAGAGCTTTAGCAGGGACCCTGGGCTCTGTCGCCCATCTGCATCCTACCGTCTTGTGATATACAGTGTGATGCACGTTAAAGACCCCGAGCTAACAGTTGTACTGCACTTTTTATAATCTACAACGAGTAACAATGTCGCCCTTCGAAAGCCCTGCTCTCGAAAAGACCAACGACTGATTTTGAATGTGCCATTGCAATGCATTTTTAATCTGTGTTCGCGTTCTTTTTTTTTTTTTTTGTCGACATCTTTGCTTATGCGGTTCTTACTTATGATGAGACAGACTATCGTTGTCGTTGTTCTGGAAGAATATTATATAACTAAAAAAATAGCACGTAAACACAAAAGACAAAAAAAAAAACATAGGCACACTTAATAAAAAAAGAAATCAGGTAATAGAATTGATTATAATTGTGTTTTAAAATGTTTGAGCGCACCAAACGCTATAAAAGCGAGCTCCATGTTTTGAACAGTGCGCTTGTTCACTGGAAGAGTTGTTCAGGCCAGCATGCTCGCGCTTGTATGTTCAACTTTGCTCGCACTATAAAACCAAATACTTTACTGATAATGTATTTTGTGAAACTAAACTTACCTTCTGCACACGTGCAATGTGCTCAGTTTTCACGTGATTACGCACTTCTTCATCATTGTTGTTTTCGTTTCCCACTGCGATTCAGCCCGTGCTCTTTTGTGTGCTACATGCATTAGAGACCAAGGTAACCCAGGAGCATTATATTTCGCGGATTGTAAAAACGAACTATGCTACTTGCTGCGTGTGCCACAATCAATACTAAACATTCTAAACTTCACATGTGGCCGCTTGCGTGAGTAAAAAATGTTGTTTGTCAATGACAATTGTGATTGTATGAAATTAGGTGGGAAAGGCTCGTTCTAAGCACGCGACCGTTGGCATGCAGCGAATACTCATAATCGACGCCGAGATGATTGGTAGCTGTCAGCAGGTGGAGTTTTTATATCAACCCAGATTTAGAATGTTTCCTTCTTGCTGTTGTAAGCAATCAGGAGACAACTTACACCAAATCTGAGTGTAATAAAGTACTATGAACATTAAAACATAACGGCCTGAGCAGTATATGTGTACAAGCATTAGCTTTCGATGCATTATTAACTTTCGATACGCTCAACGCTAGTGTAAAATGTAGCGCTGTTTCAGTCCTAATGAGCCTACCATGTGCGTGCTTACACTATATACTATACAACGTCATGCTCTACCCGTTTGCATCTTTTTTCATTTTTGTACACCACTAGTTGCGCGCATAAATCAACAAATTAAGACTGGCACATAGCTTAAACTCGGTGTAAATGCTATCAACAGACCCATAATTTTTGCTTGGCCAGTCATTACATTTATCACTGAACTCGTGTTAAAATTAAGTCTTATCATTTATTGCTGCGAGTTAATTTTTAATGTTGGCATTCTTTTATTATGATTCTTGCACCAGTCCTACATTGGATTTACCAAACTCAATATCTAAACCTGAGTGTCATTTTGTGCTTTTTTCAGTCTCGTTGTTTTGGTCAAAATAAATACTCAGCTACCTAAATGAAACACCTAACTACAGCCCCCCCCCCCCCAAAAAAAAAAATAGTTTATTTTTATTTTTTAGGTATTTAATTCCTCAAGCTAGAATTTTGGAAACCCAAGTCTATCACGTCATCACGTTTTCCTGGAAATTCCAAAAAGAGCCAAACACATGCACGACAAAATGGCCGGCCCGTCATATAAATCTTATCACATTGAAATATATGTAATTGGCCTCCGAAATCCTCGCGGGGTGCTAACGCCGCACAGGCAATTTTATATCTTTCAACGCGTCGGTGGTTTTGTTGTGCATGTGTCTCGCCATTTGGCTCAGGGAGCTTTTCACGTTTTGTTTTGCACGCATTTGCTGGAGACGTGAGCTATACTTCGTTTCAGCTTGGGTCCAGACGCAGCCGATGCTACGAGCGCGAGCGTGTGGCCCTGAACAGTGCTTGCATTGCACGAGCGCGCGTGCTTAGCAGGGACGCTGAAAGCCCGGAGCTCGCGCTTGTAGCATCGCCTGCGTCTGGACCCAAGCTGAAACGAAGTATAGGAGCGTAGGCAACTGGCCCCCTTGCACGAGAACTGGTGCAGCCATGCGCGTTCCAAAGAAAGCTCGCGCAGAGAAAAACAAGCAAGGGACCAGGAATATTAAATTCAGGATATACGAAAATTCCCAACTCTATCGAAGCGCCACCACACACGAGTTTTCGCAATGATGTACAGCAAAGTTGAAATTTGGGCGAGTTGGTTCATGGTCAGAATATAAAGTGCCAAAAAAACGACAGGACAAAGAGGAGAGTAAACAAGACGAGGCGCACTCGCAACTAAAAGTTGCGAGTGCGCCTCGACTCGTTTATTCTCCTCTTTGTCCTGTCGTTTTTTTTTGCACTTTATATTTTGTTTGGTGTACAGGCCTGGAACGCGATCCCACCGCCATCTGTTGGTTCAGAATCATACTAACCAAGGGTGGGGTTGCTACCTAAGCCAAGGCTGCAGCCAATGCAACAAGCACAAGAGCTCGAAGTAATTTTTTTAAGCACTCTTCCGCAGAACGAACACTCGCGCTAGAAATGCACGCCCCAAAGCCAGGAGCACGGGCTAGCTCGCACTCTGTGTCGACACTTTTGGCGATCTGTACGCGCCTCACGCAAGGCGCTCAGATCCCTACACTACCCAGTATTCTAGTACACTGTAGTGACAGGGAACTACAGGGTGAAACAAGGAGACGGCAGGCTCTTTAAATCGACCCGGAAAATTCGGTTTCTTAACCTATCGCGCTACGACTTTGTGCAGCGTTGCCCACAGATGGTGCATTTTTTTTCGTAAAATTTGCAAAGAACGAACTTACCTGAGAAAAAAGTAAAGAAAGAAAAAAGGCTTAGCTCCTATGGAAACGCAGCGACGCCACCGGTCTGCAAACAACACGGCGCCGTTTCGCACGGGAGACAAGAGATGGCGCAAGCGGTCGCGACGCCAACTGCCGCCAACGAACGAGCAGACGACGCCGAGAGCCATCGTGTTTAGCAGACAAGGAACTGCAGTTCCTTGTTGTTACCGCGCCTGTTTTTGTTTCTGTGACTGTCGCCGCCTGCGGAACGCGAGCCGCTTTTGAGTCGAAAGGATCGTCTGCTAAAGTGCCGGCTCTCGGCGCCGTATGCTCGTTCGTTGGCGGCGTTCGTTGCGCCATCTCTTGTCTCCCGTGCGAAACGGCGCCGTGTTGTTTGAAGACCGGTGGCGTCGCTGCGTTTCCATAGGAGCTAAGCCTTTTTCTTTCTTTACTTTTTCCTCAGGTAAATTCGTTCTTTGCAAATTTTACGAAAAAAATGCACCATCTGTGGGCAACGCTGCACAAAGTCGTAGCGCGATAGGTTAAGAAACCGAATTTTCCGGTCGATTTAAAGAGCCTGCCGTCTCCTTGTTTCACCCTGTAGAATACGGGTACTGTGTTGGCCGGCCCGACTCGACAATGAGAACTTGTGAGGCTGCACCTGTAGACAACAATCGCGGCGTTGCAGTCGACAAGGCAACAGAAAGTGCTGCAGTTCGAACGTGCAGCCGCACGTGCGTTTGCACGTGGTGCAGATGCGCCGGGGTCGACACTTAGCGCGATCACCACACGCCTCACGTGAGTGGCTGCGGTCCCAGCACAACCCCGTATTCTAGTATACACTGTACTGTAGTTCTAGCGCTCTTGCATAGCCTCCTCTATTCGCGACTCCAGCGACCTATAGGGGGCGCCACCACCAAACAAACATGGCGGCTGAGTCCAGGTCGCGTCGGCTCGGCCGGGCTGCCTGAACGGGTGGCGCATTCAATTTAACTGATTTTCTTCTGTTTAATGCCAAATTTTATAAATATCTGAACTGAGACGGTTAGGTGTAGCCGGTGCACATAAACTTGCAGAGCATAGTTTTGTTTTTCCGGTGTTTTTTGTTCTTTTCATGTCAAACTTTCGTTTCGGAGATTTCGGTCAAAACCGAAACTATGGGCTCCGGAGAGACGGTAATAGACTTTAATCAGTTTTGATCATCTAAGGAAAGCGGCGATGACTACAGAATTGTTCCACCGAGAGCAATTTTCAGCTAACTCGCATGCCTCGACCATGCGACTTATCTGTCCACGAAATCGAGCTTTTGTGCGTATCCGCGTTTAAGAAACAGCTCCAGTCGTCTGCTCGGTCAACAACACAGGCTGCAGGAAAATTACGAAAATTAAGCAAGCGCTTCTTGAACCAAGGAGCATTTTAACCCGCTGGCGCCCCACTAAGCAGCTGATACTCGTATTTCAATTCTGGTTTTAGTAGCAATCGAGAAGTCATTTTGACGAGCGGGTTATGTATTATATTACGTACTATGTCCCACTAAAGCGATATTAGTATATTCTTCGGGATGAAATATGAGCTTAGTTGACTAGCTATTAGGTGAACTGCTTAATAATATTTGACAGACAGAGAGATACTAGTTAAACTTAGCCAAATGGTTCTAGCCGGTAGCACGGAGACGAATGCGGACAAACTGAAGAGAGTCTTCATCGGAGATTCACCCAGAACCTCTCTGCATTGGACTTGACTTCGAATCCTGAACGGAGAAAATGAGTATTTTCTGTGGCCGGTCAACCTGAGCAATGTAGACGTATATTGCTGACGGTTTCGACGGGGGTATAATATAAATATTGGAGGCGCGATAGATCATAATGCCGTAACAGCTTCTAACTTTGCGAGACGCGTCCCCCACCTTTTGAAAGCAGATAATTTTCCTCATTAATCATATGCAGCGAGCAGGTTTTCCTGAATCAAGTAATTGCGAAATCAGCCCAACTCCTTCAGTGTGGTCCAGAGGCTTTTTCGGCGAAAAGCAGCCAAGATGAATAGTCAACGCACCGACCGGCGTGGGTGGCTCAAACTTGAAGCGAATCAAACACAACCAAACTCAAGAAAAACAGCTATCGAACCTTCCCATTCACTTGACTGCAACATTGGTGTTCCCTCCAGTGAAACACCTCGTCTGTCGTCCTCAGTCCACTGTTCTACATCCTTATAAAGAAACCACTTATCAGTTACCAAGTAGTCGTCACTTTGAATGTGATTCGAGACAGACAAGAAATCAAAACGTTTTTCCGTGATTCCTCCCCATCCAAGAAATCGAAAGCACGCGACCGTGTGTTGTGCAGTAAACGGGCTTTCAAACGCGTGATGGAAGGAAACAATTTACTGAGGCTTCACCACACTAATGAACACACAGGCAAACTCGGACCTTCGTCAAATTACATCGTTCGCCACCGCGCCGACAACACCTGTCCGCGAAAGCCACCAGAGACGCGGAGGGGCGCGGAGCGACCTGGACCGGCTGGTTCCCGGTTTTCCCGCTTGGTGGCGTCCGTTTTGCTGGAGTCGCGAATACGGAGAAAGCCTGGCACATCGACGGCAAAGCCATAGGGCGCGCGGCCGCAGAGAAAAGGAGAGGAGGAGCGCGCGAAGCGGTGACCAATATGGTAGCGCAGAGCAGAAAGGGCAGAGACGGACTGCGAGCGCTTGGGTCATGAGCGGCCGCTCCCCGAACCACGTTTGTTTTTGTGTTTTCGTCACCGTCGTTTTCGTACTCCGGGAGAAACGGCTGCGGCGACGGCGGCGACGGCGGCGATTCGAAAGGGCGCTGGCAACAATGCACGATGCCGGCGGCGTCGGCAGAGTTGTCGGTGTGCCAGCGGAGTGCGCCGTCGTCGGACCATCGTGTCGTGCCGCGGAAGAACCAAACAGTTTTGACCGAGTAGTTTCGACGCCCAGGTGCCGAGGACCGTCATTTCAGTGGGAGTGTTTGATTAGCCTCATTTTGAACGTCGCGTGTATGAGCTTCATCTGGACTACAGGCGCAACAATGTAAACAGTTCGTAAAGTAGTAGTAAAAATGTTTATTGTGGATGCTGCTACCGCTCGAGCCTCCGTTGAGTAAGCGACGAAGACTGATAAGGTATGCTAATTACAAAAGTGAACACGTAAATGACAGGTGCAGACATCTACACTGTGTGCAGGTCTGTCCGTGTCCTTCAAGTTCTATTTTTTCGTCCTTAGCACTAAAATGCGAGTTGCTCTCGTTTCTCACGGAAGCTAAAGTTGCGTATAATATTACTTGGTTTCACCTCATGTGCGAGCGAAAGCAAAGCTGGAGCGCGAGCCCAGCGCTTTTTGCGTTACTGCATCGCACGCACGCTCGAGCAAAGCAGCAATGCACAAAACGTCGATCTCGCGCTTCTATATTCGTTTAGTCCTATGTGGGAGCGAAGGCGAAGCTACAGGGTGTCACAAAAGAAAATTTACACGGTCTTTTTTAGCGCAAAAATAAACTAGGCATCGCCGAACGCTCATTCTCCGCCCAAAGGTAGAGCTAGAGGTCACAACCAGATGCCAAAGTTTCAGCCCGGTCCAATAACTTGATCAAAAGTTATATGTGATTTTCTGAAAATTTCAATGGGAAAATGGCGGCCGACCGAGTTTTCAAACACATGGCACCAGAAACCAAAAACAGGCAAAAATGGGCTCCATTTTCCCATTGAACTTTTCAGAAAATCACTTATAACTTTTGATTAAGTTATCGAATCGGGCTGAAACTTTGGCATCTGGTTGTGACCTCTAGTTCTACCTTTGGGCGGAGAATGAACGTTCGGCGATACCTAGTTTATTTTTGTGGCAAAAAAGACCGTGTAAATTTTCTTTTGTGACACCCTGTATAAGCATGAGAGGATAGCCCGAGGAAAAGCATTAACTGGATAAGCGCGCGTGCAAAGCAGCGAACGTATGAATGCTCGGCTCGCACGCCTAGCACTGCCTTCGCTCGCACGTAAGATCAAACGAAGTATATCTTTGACTTCGTTCAAACCTAAGGTGAAACGAAGTATAGACCTTTTCTTTAACTGCGCCGCCATCTTGAGAATTGCGGTGCCGACGACGCCGTCTAGCGGTTTAAAAAAGAAACACCGGCTAGTCCTGGCAGCACAGCTACCTGGGTAGGCAACGGTGTGGGTATGGGGAACTTGGCTAGACTTGGCTATGGTGGGCTGCAATAACTTGGTTGGAACTTGTCCGGTTGAATCCAGCTGGCTACTCACAGGCCATCACCTTGCCTCCTCGAGAGAACGAGGACGAAGACGGTGGGGTGTTTTGATTGAGTTTCCACAGCGAAGTATATATGAGCAGTTTAATGTAGTCTATGCAGGTAAGCTCTCGGCATTTGATAGCTCCATCTTGAGTGGTGGCATGTAGACTTTTTCATACCTTTCACGTATCATGGGGCTTGCAGTGATAACCTTATTGGACCGCCTGCACCGGGAATTAAAATCGGTCCTCTTGTCGTAGACGAAGTGGTCGTAAGCTTAAACGTGACGTTGAGTCTGGTACGAATCTCTCGCGATTCACGCTCGCAATCGACTGACTTCATAAATAAGGATTCTTGGGGAAAATGCGAAGCTCGATAACATTGCAGCCACACTCGCGCTGCAGCATTTTGTGCTCATGGCACACTTTCTGCTATTGTTCTTATGCTTTTTTAAATTATTTATCCATCCGACGACCACGCAGTGGTAGCCAGACAACCATAGATTTTCGGAAATTGCAGCACGGTAAAAAGGAGCACTCGGAACTAACTCATGGACGACGTCCGTTTTTAAGCCTTTTCGCCCATACCCTTGGCGGTTGCATACCCTGTGTCAGCGGGCAATCCAAAAATGCACCAGGTCGAGGGTACGTCAGTTACTGGCTGGTTTGAGGTTATGCGAAAAAGGTCTATATGGCCCATGAATCCCCGAACGCTCCAAGCACCAGATACCGACCTTTCCGGGCAGTTCCTCGCACAACCTCCAACGCAAACGAAAGCGACGACCGGGACCGCTGCGGAGATGCGGACGCAGGGACGGCGAAGGGGAAGGGTTGACGTTAACTTTCTCTTCTCCGCGATTCCGAAAAATAAAAGAGGCGACAAAAAAAAAGGACTGTTTCTGTGTTTGGCCGCTCGCTCTTGTGTGGCGCTAGCAGTCTAGCTTCCCTCCGCTCCCGATTCCCCGCCCCTCCTCTCCTACTTTCGGCGGCCACTTTTCTTCGCGACGTGCCAGGCTTTCTCCGTATAGAGGAGGCTATGGCTCTTGATAACTTTGCACAGAAATGCCACCCCCATCTGCTCATGTGGTCGAAAACGAGCAATTACATGCCCGCCAATGTTGCCTTCACGCGCATGCTTCACGTGCTTGCAGGCGTGGGGCACCAGCCGAGAAGATGTGGTTGATTTACGGTTGCTATAATTTTGTTTTCCATATATAGACCTTTACAAAAAATGGGCTCCTCGCCAGTTCAATCTTCAGTGTTCGTCCGTAGGGCGCGTGATTTGCTCGCCTTCCGAAGCAACGAACATGCGCGTGCTGGGCTGAGGAGAGACAGAAATAGAGAGGAAACTTTATTGTTCACGCCATTGTCCGGTAGCCCGGTTTGAGTCAACACTGCTCCCCCGACACAGCACGGACGTGCCGTACCAGTAGGGGCTGTAGTGCACCAACGAGTTGGGGAGGGGGGGGGGGGCAAGCGAGCCTGCTCATTCAGGGGGTCGCGAGGAGGGTGGGAGAGTGAAGAGGAGGGAAGTGAGGGGGGACTGGGCGTGGGGACAATGCCAATTCATGTGTACGTTGGAGAGGTAGTCTTGGCCGTGAGGACATGAGGGGAATCCGGAACGGCCCTGCATGTAATGTATAAAGTGAGGGGTGAGGAGGGAAGAGGTCTGAGCTTTCCGGAGAATGGAGGCGTCCTCTCTGTAGAAGGAAACGGGAGGGAAAGGGAATTCTGTCGTTGCCTGCCTGCGTTCCCATAGAAGGGCGGTTCTGTCTTTGTGTAAAATTTTGCGATGGGAACTGGGATCATACTGATCTGGCCAAGCCTCCGAGGGTCCCGGACAGGGTTCGTCACGGGTGAGCGTGTGCGCGCGTACGTTGCCCTCGATATTTGGTGGCCAGGGTCCAGGGATCCATTCGATAGACACATGAAGGGAGGGGTGCAGGGTGAGGTGTTTGAGGATGTTGGTGTAAATCTGAGGACGGAGTAGACTATGCAGGAAGTCACGGCAGGCCGGCTGATTGTCCGTCCGCATGAGAATATTGTCTGTGGGATTACAGAGAAGCGTGATGGCCTCAGACATGGCCAAGCGTTATGCCGAAGTAGGGTCTGGAACATGGGTGTGTGTAGAGGTGTGTGTGTGATGCAGACTGCAGACGGCTATGCAAGAACGCATGGGGGATGAGATGCGTCTGTGTAGTAGAGATCACACGCAGGGCTGAGGACTTATAAATATTGGAATGGTCTATAGCAGCCGATTGACTTAGACTCAGACCTCAAGATAACTGTCACCTATTCTGTGGGATTTGAAATTTTGACAGCCTAACTAAGTCCAACCTGCATAATTCAACTGGCTTCTTCCTGCCCTTTGGCGGAGGCATTGACAATGCCTTAACTCAGGATGCCGAATTACGGCCCGTTCACTCTGTGCCATTTCTTACGTTAAGTTACGTTACGAACTCTTGCGACAACTTACGTATACGGCCGCTTACCATCTGCGCGTTTACAGTGTACCCTGCCGTCCATACGAAATAACCAATATGAATCCTTTGGTAATGATTACGGTCAGCCAATAGCGTATCAGCTAACATGGTTGCCGTCCGCGGTGCCCGCTGGTACACCGCTGGCCCGCTTTGATTGCAAAAAAAAAAAAAAACTATTGAGCTTTAAAAGAAGTGTTAAAAGGCTCGAAACATGACTGAAAGGGCGAATAACCACGGTTATAGCTGTGGCTTGTACATGTTTTTATTTTTTTTTATTTATTCATACTGCAGGCCATTTCAGGCCCAAGCAGGGTGGGACAACAAGAAAAAGACATAACTAAACAGAGTAAACCGACAAATGTGGTACACTGGAGGTCACAGAAAAGAAAAAAAAATACACAAGTTCAAAGGGTGTATAGATAACATAACAATGGGGCCACTGATACAGTCTTGCAATAAGCGCAACAGAGCACGTAAAAAAATAAGATAAGAACGCTAGTGATAGGTTGTATCTTAAAATCATGACTACAACATTACTGAAATGTTGCGAAATGTGCGATTGTACCACGCGCCTGTAGCTACACACTCTGTAGGCTCTTGATGTTCGAATTATTTAGCAAAACTTCGTTTAGCTTTTCTACCTTTGGCTCCGATTGCTTCTGCGTCCTGCCGATCGAGTCAACACAATACACGAGGATTGTTTTGGCTCGATCGAGCCAGAACAAGGGCTTCCATCTAGGTTGTATATACGAATAGTAGTGGAGGAAGAGTAATGCTTCAATACAGTTGATTGTCCAGCGCGGTTGAAAGTGTATTTTTAAATTTTTCAGCTTGTACCATCCAAAGATATGAACTGACAATTTCAGCTCCAACCCGTCGTAATTTACTCAAATTTGCGAGACGTAGCCATGTCAACGATTACTGCGTACCTCTAGGCTTCGGAACCGCCAGATTCAGGAGACGATCTAAAATATGAGGTGAGATCACCGCTCGTGCTTTGTGATTTAAGCGAGGTAAGGCAAAGCGAAAGCATGCTGTACCGTTTGTTGCCGCTGAACGTGCCTGATAGTGCAGCGCTATGACAAATTTCCTCTGAAGCGAGCGATACAGGGCGCCGCCATGTTTGCCTTACCTTATTTTGGAGAGCAGCTCCGAACCGCCGGGTTCCCGAGCGCATGCACAGGAGTTTCGCTTCCGCAAGTCCCGATTGGTTGAACTTCAGTTATTGCCGAACCTGTTTTTCAAAATTCAGTTATTGCCGAAAAATAGTAGGATGCCTCTCCTCCTTTGGACAAAACGTCCGGTCCCACTATCTGCAGCGGCTCTGCGACAGAGTTCCAATCGGTTGAAATCCGATTCCAGCTTTGTTATGATACATGGGAGCATACCGTAGCCTCGCTGTCATTAATGCATTACAAGAGATAAGGCAGAGCGGAAACGTCGGAAGCGAAGCCTTCGTTAACAGACGTTTCACGTCTCCTCGTTCCGTATTGAAGACAAAACCTAAAAACACCTAAAACACATTTTATTAATATTAAAATTACGTACTTATTGCTTAACACATGCTTCCCTGCGAGGGCAGACGCTATGGTGAACGAAGCATGTTAAACCAATCGCCGCGATGCGCGTCTATGTGCCAAATTTTGGTCGAAAGCTCACCACTTTTTTCTTTGACGTGAACAGAAGCTCACCACCTAAGCACTGCCGCTGGACAAAAGCTTAATGGAAGGAAAGTTGCATTTTATCACGGATTTCGATATCAGGATCGACTTTTTGTGTCCGAGGACCGAAAATTTCGATCAGAAAAGTCTTGAGCTTTCACCTTTGTTTAGTCGGTGCGTGAACAGAAACAGAACTTCTATTTACCACTACGATATGTTTAACTGCCACAATCCATGAGCATAATGATAATTTTATTCGGGGGCTTGACAAAGGCAACATCAGCGGAACGAGCTCAGCAGCGTACGAAAATAGCCGTGCATCGAAAAGCCCGGTACCGAAACGACTACGTACCGTAACGACCACGAACAGAAACAAACACGTACCGTAACGACCACGAACCGAAACTAACACGCACCGAAACGACCACGTACCAAAACAACCGCCATAAATATCAGTAATAAACTATTCGAAAAACATTAATAACGTCTAAATGCTACGCAAGGTTCATTTCATATCCGTTGGCTCTTCCGTCTCGTCGGATATTCAAATTCGTTAGACATTGCGTCTCGTTGGAGGTAGGCTCGTTGGACATTCCGCCTCGATTGTATCTTTTGCCTCGTTGGACATGGAGGCTTGATGGACATTCCGTTTCGATTGGATGTTTCGTCTAGGACATTCCGTCTCGCCTGTTACGTAACCGATTAGACATTCAGGTTCGTTTGACATTCAGTCCCGCTGGACATTCGGGCGCGTCTGCTGGACTACCTGTCACGCGGGGTGTGACCCCACATCACCGAACTTTACAGAAGGGGACCGAAAGAGCTCAATGCTTGCCAAAACAAACACGAAATCGTCACCCGCCGCCGATCATTATCCACTAAGAAAGGTTTGAAAGCAAGGCCCAGCTCTCGGAGTTACCGTCCGCGCGCGAAAAAGGGTCCAGGATGGTCAGAAATCGCGTAATCTCTTTGGGCCAATAAACAATGCAACTAATTTATTTATTTATTTACGTTTTTGAAGCACAGGTTTTGTAACTTTTCTGCGATGTCGGAATTTTCGAGCGACGAATATTAAAAGTTGTTGATAACATTTAATTTCATAAACTAATATCAGACCATTCAAAGGCCAATGACAGTTCGTGTACAGCATCGCTATTTTTCTTTTTGTAAAGAAAGATTATGCAAATATTCCTGTAGCTAGGTGTATTAGAGTTGTAGAATTGTTTTATTTGGGCTCCTACAAGATAAGCAGATAGGTTACAAAAATAAAAATATTACTTGCTAATACGAGTGCAGCTACTTGCATCAGCAATCTTTAAAGTAAAATAAATAAAGCCACGTAACATTCTCACATTTATGCAGCTGCTGGTTGCTTAAATACCACTAAGCTGTGAGTGATGTTTGCATTAAAATAGTCATTGAAATTTTATGGCTTGTTACCCTCTGTACATTACTGTTTCAAGTCTATTAGCACTCAGCTCTACTTGCATTGCGTGACGCCAACTTGTACATAAATTTTCAACCCCATTGTTCAAATAATATTGAAGCTGTATGAGAAAGGTACTGCCACACAGGGTGAGACTGTTCACATTTTATGAATCATATTGGAATGCTTCTCCTTGGGGTAGATGGGGTAGCTGATATTTGGGTCGGTCGCGTAACTGCGGCATTGCGGCCCCGAACAGTACTTTACCATTGCTCCCTGAGCTCGACAGCTGCCGAAGCCGATCCACGCCTGTACTGATCAAGCTTCAAACACAGAAAAAATGCGAAAGTACCGATTGAAGGGCTTCCGAAGGCCCCGACCAAAGCAAGGCGGAATAGCTGGCCTTATCACGCGATCCTCCATCCTACGTCACGGTCGAGCGATCCCAGCGCCCCAATCGGTCCCGCTATCATAACTTGAATCTACCGGCGCTCCGTCGACGCGGCGTACGCCATCTGTCGGGAGCACTTCTCTCTACGCGTGCGTCGTCTCCAAAGTGGCGGCGTAGATTTCCCGAACATGTTTCTGCTTCGTTTTTTTTTTTCGAACGAAGCAAGTTTATTTTTCTATTTTTTTTTTACTGTAAAATTTCACCTCCTGCTAGCACGCCTGTAGTAAATTGCAGCGTGATACGCCAAGAAACAAATTTTTACAGATTATTCAATGTGTTTTCATAGCGTTAGTTTACATGTATATTTTTGTAACAAACTGTGTGTAGTTTGTGTGTTGTGCCGTCAAAGCCACGCGAACAAAAGTGTTGCTCTCGATGAACGCAAGCGCTGTGTAAAGCCACGCTCCTGCGCATGTTTGTCCTTATTGCTGCATCAAACTTTAGGAGTGCACATTATTAAATGCCTACTGTTCCGTTTTTGTATTTTTTTGTATTTTAATTGCGTAAGCAGAACTCTCGATCCTCCGGTGTAGGCTTCGTTTACTCTGTGCTGGGTGTTTACCTTTCGTTATGAGCAAAGCGGTTAGTACACCGTTCTATAAATCACGTGGCATGCCGTGACAGATCCAAGTGTGAGCGGCTGGGTACCCTTGACGTTCTATTTATCATAAAGCCTCGCGCAAATGATGTAGGAGCATACGCATTTTCCCCGTTGTATGAACCACCTGGCACTCCCTACGTCGTAATGACTTTCACAGATGGAATTTCTTTACGAGATTGTCTACGTTGCAATGATAAATGTTGTCCTGCTATCGTTCTGAATAAAAAAAAGTAAGAAAAGGGTGTAATTTGCTCTGGCTTCTCACGAATTCTAGCTATGAAAAACGCCAACAAAGGGGTACGCTTGCATTCCGTTTACTTTACGTTAAACAAATAATTATTTATTTTTTTGCTTTATAATTATTACAGATTTGTACGTGTTTACTAAGCGGCTTGGCCCGAGGATTGGGGAAATGGTTTGCTCCGCCGTAGTCGTTTCCCCTGTCGAAATTCTTGAAGGCAGGGGCGTTCGCATTCCAGAGACTCTCGTGCGTTTTTGCCAGGAAAACGCCGTCTCGTCGTGTGCGTAATGAAAAATCAATTTCGACGGCACGTGCCAAAATTGCACCGCTTTTGTAATTATTTACATGACCCTAAAATAAAGCGCAGGTTGTTGCCAAAATCTCTGTGTAGATTGTCATTGAAATGCGAGAGCATTTCACAACGTCTTGTACTGCGTAAATGTTTCTTAAAGGAATAGAAAAACCAAATTCCGCAGCTCTTTTTTTTTTTTTGCTTAAACATGAAGCGGGTTAAAGTGGAACGTCACCAACACAAATATTTCTTAGAAGAAAACAAGAAAACGTCAGTGAAACTGAATAAAACGATAACCAAAAACCACCTCGTCGATGTCTGTAAAGCAACAGTGGAAAGTCGTGACGACAACATGTTAGTAAGAGCAGCACCACAACGGGAAGTAGGCTCACTCATAGAAATTACTTAGGCCTGAACGCAGTACCGAGGCGCTGTGGTGAAGAAAGTAACAGCAGAGTTGACAACCATTCGTTTTCGTCACGGGTGGTCTTTCCGGCAACGCGTGTTTGGGGTGGTTTAAGGAATATGTACGTACGATGTGATGTTGACGCCACGAAATATCTATTTAAACGGGCCCGAATGCCCACCTCTTCTGATGACTGGATTGCCACCTTGGTCGTCTGCAACGAACTCGTTCGCTCTAAAGTCAACACAACTACCATCGTCGCTCAAAGGAGACGGCCCGCACAGCTCAGCAAAACGGCGAGCATGGAAGCTAATCGCTGCGACGTTTTTCGTGCTTCCGGGAATGCGGGACCGTGACGACGTCCCAGGAAAATACGTTTGAATTAAAAGACTGTCAGCAAGATCCACGTAAATAACTGTTCGCACTGGGAGTCGGAACCGCACTGGCACCGCGTTCTTCCGCGTTCTTGGTAACCGATTCGGGAACGATCTTTTACAAGTGATTTTATGAACAGCTGGGCCATTAGACAATCGCAACTCGATGCTGACGGGATGCTCGGCAGACAAACATTGGACCGGTATTGAGTAGTTCCCAACAACTGACTTTAACTCGACATGTGTTGGCGTACCGTCATGTAGGATTAAAATGGACATACTAAAAAACGTGTACGTACCCATGTCATGAAGGCAATTCATATGGCATTTATTTGAGCTCTATAACACGAAAAATGAAATAGAATCGAGGAAAGTCTCCCTTTTTGACGAGAGCTTTCGCCGCCGCTTCATCTGAAAACGAGCTAGGAACGACGAAGGGAAGGACATACCTTCTTACCCCGAAATAGAGATCAGGGTTCAAAACTGTTCATACGAGAAGGGTCCATAAAGGTCCCGTGGGTATATTCTATTCAGCAAGCCAGCCGGTCGTGTGCGGATGGTCTTGTACCGGGTCTTCGAAGCAACGTTACGCGGGAGTGCCTTGCTAACCATAGCGTTTCTAGATATAGTCTTTAGCGGTCGCTTGGTCGGTGGGATCGTTGTCGTTGCAGATTTTTCGGGTATCCGTGGTTCCAGCGTTTGTCTCCGTCGCGGAGTTCAGTTTCAAGTCCCTTTTTTATTTTTATTGCTGCATGAAGTCGGGGCGCGCACAAAGAGCGCTTAGGCTTGCACGTTGGTCGTCGTGACGGCGTAAGTGAGCGATGTGGCCGACGATGTGGATTTAATTATAAAAAGTACGTAAACATTTGGAGCTGTGCGTCGTCGTAAACGTGGTCCTAGGATTTCATTCTTGCTTACGAAAAACTTGCGGTAATTTCGCTTCGTGAATATGGATTTCTTCTTATGTTTTGTCAAAAGCTCATTCCGTGAATACGTAAGCTCTGTTCCCTTTGAGCGAACCACGAAGGCAAGGCAGACGGGTCATACAGATACGACTAGTCCGAATCGCTTCTCGGCCATCATGGTCACTGGTGATGTTGCGGCGTCTTTATCGTCATCGTACCCACCGCTCTCGTCGCGTTGGTCGGCCATCGCACACTCGATGCAGCACCACCAGCTCCGCCGCTCCGCTGGCTCTATGATATGCTACAGCCCTCAGCTACTTCGACCAAGCAAGATTGTAACGCGTTTACGCCTCCAAGTAGCAAAGCTTCTAACTACGGTTCGCTTGGCATGGTGACGTCAAGGCCTTGCCGGATCTGCCGGATCTCCCAAGATGCATCGCGCTTTTCAATGGTTGATTTTGAACCGCTCGCCGATATCCCGCCGTTTAGAAGAAAAAAATATAGTCATCCGCTTAAAATACAACCGAGCGATTATCGATTACAAGTTTATCTGATCCCATTCGACTTATTTCTTTATGTTTTCTGTACATATCAAGGATTCAGGGATTTCAGTGTCCCTTTAAAGCCGGGGTCACACAGCTCAAACACCATAAAGAAATGAAAGCCGTTTACAACTCCCTGTAACGCCGAATTGGAGCGCAGCTCTTGAGGAGAAGGAGGGAAGGGTACTGAGGGGAGGGTATACCCCTGCTCCCTCCTTCGCCAGGTCACGTGATCACGGAGGGAAGCGGGGGTCACATGACCTGGGGGGTCACATGACCCGAGAGGGTCACATGACCTAGGGGGTCACGTGACCTTACGGTTATGCCGACGCCGCCTCAAGCCGGAAACGGGCGCCTAAGAGCTGCGCTCTAAAAGACAATCTGCAAACATCCAGTCACAGCATTATCCGTGGGAAGAATGCCGCGTGCCAAGTTTCCTCCTTGAACTCATTGCCACGCGGCATTCGAAGCACGGATGTTGTGGTGACTCGAGTTCAAATTTTTATGCAGACTGTCTTTTGTATGATGTATAAAAAGTATGACCCTGGCCTATGAAATTGCATACAACTGTTTGGAAATATAACGACAGATGACTGAAGCTCTTCAAGCCAGCTTAGGCGTTTCGCGACTTGAGAAGCTTATCGTAGAATCAAAGAGTCATGTGACCCCAGGTCACGTGACCTCCAATGCACGTGACCCCAGGTCATGTGACCTCCCAAGGTCACGTGACTCTGAGGTCATGTTCCCCCCGAGGTCAGGTGACCCCCCCAAAAAGACATTGAAGATTGAGGGGAGGAGTAGTAGGAGGAGGGGTATACCCTCCCCTGAGATACCCTTCCCTCCTCCTCCTCAAGAGCTGCGCTCCAATTCGGCGTTACAGGAAGTTGTAAACGGCTTTCACTTTTTTATTACATTAACACCAATTCACTTTATTTTCAGACCTAACCGTCTATTACCCGCGAACAATCGCTCCGTGACCAACCAACGACTTTTGTTGTGGCATCACTGAACTGCAAATATTTCTTACTATATGCGCGTTTCCATAATACTTATTTACACATATTATGCATATATGCAATATGCATATACGCACGGTAATTTCCACTCAGAATTCCCACATTAAAATCTAAAAACATGTCTTTGTCCAACTGTCTAATTTCTGCCGTAGGGTCTCCGGTGACATTTGAACGTGGGGCATGTAGACTTAATTTACTGGAATTTCGGAATTCTCACACATCAAATGGCTTTCAAGCAGACGTCTCGGGATTGAATGAGTTGTTAATGCGCATTAAGCAGGCTCCCTTGATATAACAAAAACAAATCAAGCGCCTTGGACACTGGGCCACCGCTCGTTAGAGTGGGAAAGCCTGTCAAGCGCTCACTTCTGAGACAAACCGCTTACTTCCGGCTGCTTCATACCTGTTTGCTCAGTGCGCCATCCAGCCCTCTAGTGGAGATCAGTGGACCAGCACATTTGGCACGCCTCACAAAATTTGAATTCCAAACGTACGTACCTAAAACAGGGCACGAGAACGTCCTTTTGCAAAATAAAAAAGAACAAATGTATGTCTATTTTTAAAGTTTAAATCAAAGCTAATGAAATTTTTAAAAAATACAACTAAAACGACAGTTTTGCATTTCCTATCTCCTGCATCGGCCTGCTCTTCGTCTGCATACTGGTTTGCAAACTCACTCCCAGAAGGTGTGGAGAACAAAAAAACACCAAAAACGCCATAGGAGAGGTTGGCGACGAGTAGGGTAAGCGCGATAAATAATGATTTTATTGTATGTATGAACGATGATGGAGTTTCAGTTCACGACAAAGAAGCGTTTCTGTATAATAACAAAATTTTAAAGCCGACGAATGTTTGCTTTTTTTTGTCGTCTGCTATCCGTTCGCGTATCTCTGCTTGGCGCGGAAGAGGCATAGGGAGGACCTAAAAATATTATACAACTAGAAAATACCCCCCCCCCCATACCAAAAGAAAAAAAGTTACATGCTTTTTTTCCACAAAAATAAACAATGGATCGCCGGACGCTGATTCTCCGCCCAAATGTAGCGCTAGAGGTCTGAAACAGATGCCAAAGTTTCAGCAGTTAACCTTATCTTATTAAAAAGTTATGAGTGATTTCCTGAAATTTTAATTGGGAAAATAACTGCAGACCGAGCTCTCGAATACGTGGAGCCCTATGCAGTGGCGTCACGAGGGTCAGCGGCACCCGGGGCGATAGCCCGCTGCGACACCCCCCCCCCCCTCACTCCCCCCCCCCCCCCCCGCTCTCATGGCCCGCCGCGACAACCGCCTAAGCTGCTGCACCCGGGGCGGTCCGCCCCTCCCGTTCCTAGTGACGCCACTCAGAGCCGTATATTAGGAGAGTTTGGACAATAGGCGGAGCAAAGGCCGCCGCCAGCGCCGAAGATTCCCCCACGCTTAGAGCGTAAACTAAATTTGTGACACAGCGTCGACCAATCAGGAGACCTCTACTCCATCTCACAAATGTCTGCAGTGAAGACAAAGGCACAGGCGCGTGAGCCTAGCTCAGCGAAACGCTTTTGTTTGTACGAGACCTCGTGCATAGGAGGCACTTTCCAAAGCCACGCGCTCGTGCCCATGCCTTTGTCTGCACTGCTAGAACAGCGTCCTGAGACTGGCTGAAAGAAAACAGTGCAAAGGGTGGGGTGCGCGAGCGTCTTGAGACGCGGAGTTCCGCTCGGCACGGCTCAAATTATACTTCGTTTCACTTTATCTGCGAGCGAAGCCAAAGCTAGAAGCGCGAGACCAGCGCTTTTTGCATTTCTCCCCAGCTCGCGCGCTCGAGCAAAGCCTGAACGCACGGAGCTTCCGTGCTCGCGCTTCCAGTTTTGCCTTCGCTCGCACATAAGGTGAAACGAAGTATAGTCGTGTCACATATTTAGATCACACGACCACCGCTAGGGGCTGTTTCGCGGCCTGTGGTTGGCCCCGAGATGCTCGCCTATCCAAACCAATGTATGGCCAAACTCTTCAATAAACGGCTCTGTGCTACTCAGAGCCGTATATTAGGAGAGTTTGGACAATAGGCGGAGCAAAGGCCGCCGCCAGCGCCGAAGATTCCCCCACGCTTAGAGCGTAAACTAAATTTGTGACACAGCGTCGACCAATCAGGAGACCTCTACTCCATCTCACAAATGTCTGCAGTGAAGACAAAGGCACAGGCGCGTGAGCCTAGCTCAGCGAAACGCTTTTGTTTGTACGAGACCTCGTGCATAGGAGGCACTTTCCAAAGCCACGCGCTCGTGCCCATGCCTTTGTCTGCACTGCTAGAACAGCGTCCTGAGACTGGCTGAAAGAAAACAGTGCAAAGGGTGGGGTGCGCGAGCGTCTTGAGACGCGGAGTTCCGCTCGGCACGGCTCAAATTATACTTCGTTTCACTTTATCTGCGAGCGAAGCCAAAGCTAGAAGCGCGAGACCAGCGCTTTTTGCATTTCTCCCCAGCTCGCGCGCTCGAGCAAAGCCTGAACGCACGGAGCTTCCGTGCTCGCGCTTCCAGTTTTGCCTTCGCTCGCACATAAGGTGAAACGAAGTATAGTCGTGTCACATATTTAGATCACACGACCACCGCTAGGGGCTGTTTCGCGGCCTGTGGTTGGCCCCGAGATGCTCGCCTATCCAAACCAATGTAGTGGCCAAACTCTCTTAATAAACGGCTCTGACGCCACGCTCGCGTCCCACGAGGCGCACAGTGCAGGCGCAGACGGCGAGGAGGTGACTTGCATTCTGGCGGAGAAAGAGTGTATACTAGCCAGCAAAAGCTAAACATACTTTTTCCTCCTAAAATTTTTTTTTTTGAAGGGGGGGGCACTTTTAGTTTTGGAGAAAATGGTGTGCTGGGGCCCGAGGCAAAAATCACGGTTCTGTTTCTGGAAACTTCCTTAGTTGCTCTGAGAACGTGTTCCCAGCCTTGAGCTATAGAGGCCTCTGCTTCCTTTTAA